>JAQGBU010000205.1:0-46585 GCA_034698605.1 Isotoma decorata
GTTATCAAGTATCGTTAGATACTTTACGTGAACGTCCATGGTGTCTGTCCGTTCGTCTGTCTTAATGGCTAACTTTTTACAGGAATAACATTTTATAAATTCTGTTTTCACATTAGAGTTCCTAAGGTCAAAGAGACGATAAAGTTTGTAAAATGGAGCAAGTCGGCTACACCCCCTAAGTTAATCACAAAAAGAGGGGAAAAAATTGAAAAAAATGTACGAAATTGTTTTACATAGTGCCCCGATCTTTCTAGTGTAACAATTGTTCTAACGATACTTTCATATTTCCATTTGTCATGGTTTATTTGTAAGTAGTAAATTGAAGTGCCAACGTATAATACATGTCGATTTCTATCACACAGTCAATCAGTTCCATCACCAAACGAGCTTTCCTAATTAACCAAATTACAAAAAAACATTGTAGTTAGTAAAGTCTTTGCTTGTCCTATTTTGGTAATATCCTTTTTCTTCCTCGTCCTTTTTTGGTAACATCCTTTTTCTTCCTCATCCTTTTTTGGTAACATCCTTTTTCTTCCTCATCCTTTTTTGGTAATATCCTTTTTCTTCCTCATCCTTTTTTGGCTATCCTTTTTCTTCCCATCCTTTTTCTTCCGTCCTTCTTCTTCCGGTAACCCCTTTAAATTATATGCTTGTGAGGCTTAGTAATTAAGATGTAAGATAAATTACATTCTAAAAATACGTTTTTCTTTAAATCATTCTAAGCATGTAAAGAATGGAAGAAAGTATATCTACTTGGGGGTTAACTGTACCAAAGATTTGCGTACACGCGTAGTTAGATAATAGTCGACCGAGTGCTTTATTAAAAATTTACATTGTTACCAAGGCCTGGAGGTCTAAGATAAAAATTTTCAGAACAAAATTTGTACACAAGATAATGTTCAGTATGTACCTAATTTAAGTAGAAAATTGTGTAATCCACTCTACCTCCTCAATGAAGAATTAAACACACTGGTTTTTCCTTCTAAATGAATTAATGAGTAGCTTACCATGTTTAAAATTTTAAAACTTCTTATTCTACCATCACACTAAAACCCTAGTTAAAGTTAACCCTTCACTTGTAATTTGCAATGCTTTGTTTCTAAATTAAAGTATCTAATTTGCAGTACTCTGCTGCATACAAACAACCCTCAATACAACAAGTTGACTATACTCTGATCAGCAATCACAAGAATAGGTTTTGGTCGTATATGAATATCTAGCATATCTACATATTAACAAATGTAATTGAAATTTAAGGCAGTTTTAACCTGTAAAAAGACAACTAATTTAGAGCAACATTGTCAAAATAACCCACTCTGCATTGGTATTACCCAGCAGTTAAAAGTTTTAAAGGTTTTTAAACTCTTTAGTGTGAAAATGTAATACAAATCACACATCACGTAAAAGCGAAAGTACTAAAAAGGGCATTTTACAAATGCATTTATCTGACTCAAACACCATATTATCCTTGTTATAAGGATAAATATAAGATGACTTGCCTCCTTGTGGTGTATAGTAAACCTGAGATGTTTTATTTTACGACTTTAAGCAAAATAAGGATTGCATTTTGTTGCAACAAAATCTACTCTAGATTAGCCAGTTGCATAGATAAAAATAAAATGTAACTGCTTCAAGTGTTAAAACGTTATGAACTGCAACGAATGACGGATACGTGTCATTAGAGAATAAAAGGTAGGTAATGTTTTTTAACAAAGGGAAAATACATTACTTTAATTATTACACAGTGTAGGTCGGAGGTTAAAGTATTTTTATGTTTGAGTTAAATTTTAAATGTTTGTTGGTTGTAAAATAAATTCGCATTTAAAAAGATTTTTTGACAGTCAGACCCTCTAACAATTCTTATTGGGATAATATTTTAGACATTTCTTTAGGGATATATTTTAAAATGCTTATGCCCTTAATTATGTTCATTTTAAGCAATAAAATTTACTAGATCTTTTAAAATCCATTTTATTTTAGTTAATATAATTTACAGTCTAGCCTATACTTAACATTTAAGGCTCATTAAGAGAATTAGAGCAACTGTTTTTGAAAGTGGGTAGTAAATCTTGAAAGAAAACTTTTTACCAATACGAATATAGCAATCCCTTGACCAAAAGAAAGAACCTTGTAAGGCTTTTTTGGTTTACTGGAAACCTTGAAGTGTACCAATTAAAATTGTAAATGAGGGATAAAATATCACTCAAATGTTATTAATATGGTTATGTTGATCTAATTACAAGCTAAATTTTTATTTTTAACTATAAAAAGCCTACAGCAATAGAATGTGACTTTTTGACATCATCCACACGCACACACTCAACTCCGTAATAAAACCCCAATGAAAGTGTACCTGATCAAGCAAAACGAACCATTTTTCTTGACTAACTTAACTTTTTTTATACAAATTATTATTATCTATCATTCATACGACATTTCCTACCTGAGATTTAGAAATTCGATATTAATAAAAGACAAATAATATTTTTATATATGAAGGATATTTTTAAATGATCTTAAACGGAAGTGTCGTCATATTCAGAGCCTGAGAATATAATACTCTCAGTTTTTTTAAGCCCTATTGTAGGAGGAGGAGAGATAAAAAATAAATGTAATTGTCGATTGCACCTCCATTTCAAATAGTATATAATCTTAGTAAAAGCGATTCTGTCTGACCCTGGCAAACACAGGGAGTGATTTAGGACCTAGGCATTTATATTTATTTACTCCCTCGACACAACTACCACTACTACTACTACCACGGTAGGATATTAATAGTGAACTATATTCATCAATGCCACGTTTGAGCATTATTGTATCGCATAGTTTCGATAATTGTCCTACTAGTACTACTACGGCTGTTAAATGACTCATAACGCTCTGTGTTCCACATCTGTAATCAGTAATTACAGTGTAAAACTTCAATGATACACGGATTACTAGTAGATTTACTTGTCGAAGCTTTTAAACAATAAGTATGCGTTTTAGAGTAGAGTAAACGAGTGTCGAGTGCTAAGCATTTTTGTACTAAAGACTTCATCATTATTATTATTAGAGGTACACGGAAGGGAGGTTTTAATTAGAAGTATGGAAATAATTACAATGCCTCTGTGTAGTAATATAACGCGTCACTATATTAATCAATAGTCGTGAATAACAGGGAATAAATCTTTTATTCTTAATTACTACTTTCAATCAAAGGTTCAATGATGGACAAATTTGCCCAATTTATTTATCCCAAATGGATATGCAGGTTTATTTTGGGAGTATCATTATTATTCCGAGCTTCTTGTTAGAGATGGAAAAATTATAAAACTTTGTTATACGTCCCAATTGAAGAGGGTAACTTAGGAGACTGGACTTTTGGATAACAAATTATCCCATTCTCCTTGGTTGTCCTTGTACTTCCACCACCACCACCACTGTCTGAAAATCAAATCAATAATATCATGAGTTATGTAGGCAGAGGTACCTTGTTGTATGAAGATATTCTAAATATACTTTTAAAATTGGTAGAAGCATGTGTTTAAATTGGTAACTATCACCAAAAGCAAAAGCAAAAGTTTGTAAAGATTATCCATGCGTAGCTTATTATTATTGCAAATTGCGAAATTTCATGAATAACTCACTCCTACTTCTTCCACCAATACTATCGTAGTACTAAAAGAAATTTATTATCAGTTTCTGTACCTACAGGTTTTTGCCAAGGATTTGTCAACCAGAGATTTGTTTTATATTCAGACTCAGAGAGGAATTAGAGTTTTTCTCTAATTTAAATACCACCAAGACTGCTTGTAACTTTACGCTAGTTACACCACCATACCAGCAGCAGATCAGCATCATGCTAAATGTATACTTTTTAGTTGTTAAAAAACTTATAAAAGCTTAATAATAATAATAGAAAATAAAATGTGTATGATACGTAGTCAAATCAATTTTCTGCTACTTGTCGTACCATCCTTTTGTTTGACACGGGGGATCTTTTGGGAAGCAATTTTAAAGCATTTTTAAGCTCCTTTTCTTGCCTTGGGTACTAGATTGATTCTAGCTTTTATTGTAACTCTCAAGAAATGCAGAAAAGTTTTGATGTAATGCCATCTTATTATTGTTGTTATATTAGTTATTAGTAGTGCCTTGGGTTGGGGTATTAGTATAAGTATACAGTCAGAGGGATGATAAAGATGATGATGATGTCGTCTTCTTTTCTTGTTCTTAGTGTGATTTCACTTTCACCATTCTTTCCTCTGTGGAACGGAACATGAACTTGATCATTGAAAAAGAACGTGATGTGTACTAAAATAGAAATAGGTATGAGATGGGTTTGTAGTAGTAGTTAGTGGGCAGGTAAGTACTAATAGTATTAGTGGTAGGTTGGGTGGGTGGTGGTGACAAGGTTTCATTTTATTGACTTTTTATATAAATTTATACAATGAAAAAGTTTAATTTGAATTGAAACTATCAGGTAGTTGTAAGTAGACATAACTTTTTGTTATGAGATAGAATACATGAGAATTTCATGTATAGAAATCTTATTGTGATTTCAAATGTATTTATTGTGTTCAATTTAAAAATACAAAGAGAGGAACATCAAAAGATCTTGATGGTTAATGAAATTATCATGCATGTACAATTTCTTTTGTAAGATTCCTGGAAATTTCTAAAATAGTTTGAATAAAGATTTTTCTTTATTGTATGCTTATTGGTTGGGGCAGGCACCAAATTTACTGTCTGATTTTGAATGATTTATTTCTATTGAACATAAACAACCTTTGATTATGACTATTGTTTATTAATTACCAATTAGGTAATCAGTCAGAGATTGCTTTATTGTTGTGATCCAATAGACTGGAATCAAAGGAACAAATGAGAGCAAACTCTTTTGTTCATTAAGGGAAGGCGTTTGTCAGAATTATTATGTTATTTTGGTAATTAGGTACCTATAAATGCAGTTTAAATAGATTAAGGTTAAAATATTATGAGATATTTCATCAAAACATGGATTGTGATGCAAAGTTGTAAATTAAAAGGTTTACACTTCATAACTGAAACAATATTTTAACTCAAGAGGCTAATTCGAGGTAAAGCGTTAGAGATTAATAGGAATCTGTTTTGGTCTGATGCTGATGAGAAAAACATAAAAATATGTAATATTGATACAAACAAGTGTATTTCACATCTTCCACATCTAAAAAGGAAAAAATAGTGAGTGTCGCCTTCAAAAAATTCAACTGCAGTTTAGAAGATTTCTATCTGTAAAAGAATCAGGTGCAAAGAGAATAGAGTAGATAAGATTGAATACCGTTTTTGCATTAAATTCCACAAAATGCAAGAAAAATCAAGAAAATCATGTTGGATCATCCTTCACGTATACCATACCCTATACATACCTAATACAGCACAGCAGCCTTATGTTAACACAATCCAATCAACATTTATTTTTAACCCAACTTGACTTCTTTCAAAGAATCAATAAAAGTTAACCAATACAATATACTCTTTATTACTTCACAGCATTATTATTTGAATGCACGAAAAGCCTGTGATGATGGTAAATCTTTTAAAAAAGTATTTTCAAAAAGTCACGACGAAGGTACTTGCAATCTAACTTTAGAAACGTTATACACTTAAAACTACATCAAAAATATTCTACACTTTTAAGCTACACAAGATCATTACATAGAGAGCAAAAATAACCTCTTCAAGTTATATATATATATAGATCTGCCACATGAATGCATAATTATTTATAGTTTGTAATTACACCAGAGCATTAGCAGCATTAGAGCATTATTTTTATAGAAATAGAAGAAACCCTCAATCCAGAAGAGCTTATCTTAAACGTGTAAAACATTAAAATCCACCGTAAAGAGAAAAATTGCAAAAACATATACTAAATAGAAAAGTAAATGATGCAAAGAAGGATTGAAACACCTTATATTTGAATTTACTAACAAAACTTGTCGAAACTACCTTCAAACACAGAATCTATAGCACATTCATAATATACCAAATAGATATATTTAAAATTGAAGGGCTGAATTTGGGTTGGTTTTTATACAACTAAGAAATCTAAGTCCTAATCTAAGTCAATAGTCATCTCATCAGTCGTTACAGTCCCCCTGGGAACTTTTTCCTTGCCATTTGCTTTACATTGCCATTCCATTACATTTACTTCATTATTGTTTCATTTAAAAGAAAAAAACGTTCTCACTTACAAGCAAACTACTGATTTTGATTGTATGGATTGTCTCTTTACCGTATATTGCATTGGGTTCTAATGTTAAGTAAATGGTATTTTTACAAGAATAGAGGATAAATGTATTTATATAGATCTTCTCAATGATGCAGACTCAATATATATATATGTTTATACATACATGTAGACATTTAAACATTATTAACAGGAGGATTAGGTAGGAATAATGATGTATTTAAGAGGAGATACAAATAAATGGCACTACACTAAAAAAGCTATTACTACTTACTACTATTAGTAACATTAAGTACTACTGGTTCGTTGTTATAATATTATTATCATTATAATAAAGCTATTCTGGCTCACTGCCTCTCCGAGTCTTTTTTTTCATCTGAATCTTGACTGATACAATTCTCAACAGTCAATCTCAATTCATTCACACTTTCATTGTTGATCTGTGATGAGGTTTATCACTACTAGTGGTATCTTAAAAATTCAATAGTTGAAACTTTGGGTATTCAACGAATTAAAGGTGTACCGTTGGGATTTCGTTTTTCAACAAGAGAAGTACTTAGTTAGCCTCAGTTGTTTCCACATTTGAGTAAATCTCAAGTTGATTTGGAAGATTGAGAAGAGATCTAAATATAATTCAGTGTTTTCTTTCATAAGGGTTATTTTGCCTTTTGTGTGTTTTTCTTCCAGTGATTTATTATTCTGTTGGCTAATTGTGATCTGGTTTTTAATTTTTAATCGGTTGTGACTTCAGGGTGGGGGAAATCGGGATTGATGCGTTTGATTGGTAAATTTTTAATTAGACGAAGGAAGAGTTGACAGGAAGTGAGAGAAGAGTAGGATTTATTTCCAAAGGATTGAGTAAACAACCAAAATTCCAGAAATCTCTCTAATGTGCGTTTTACTTCGTTTCAAGTGACAAGTGGCTTTTTAGGCTTCTCAATTGCCCTTCTTTCTTCTATAAATATTTTAAATTCTTCAACACCTGTGCCCTTTTGATTGGAATATTTCAATATGATTCCTTTATTGGTAAGAATATTTCAGATTTATTACTTTTATTAGAATTGTTACTCCTGTAGGTCATGCTTTCAGTCCTAATCATAAAAGTTGAAGAAATCATAGGGGTTTTTTCTAATAGAAGTTGTAAAAATAAATTTTTGAATAAAAAATACTATTTGATTAGATAATCTCGTAACAAAAGAGAAATAAATTAAGCATATCTCATTTTAAAATGTAGAAGATAAATTTACTACTGTTTAATGAATCTTTACACAAAAAGATTTGATAAAGATAGTGAACTAATGATAGCTAGTGGTACACTCTTTACTTTATGATGTTACAACTTTTACAAATTAAACAGTAGTAAATAACCTGTTCTGTCTATTACATAATATATTAACTTTATAACCTCTTTGATGCATAACGTAGGAACATGGGTTTGTTTTGGCTAGAAGTTTAATTGAGATTAAGTTTTAAATTTTAGCAACTAACACTTCAAACAGTATAGGGGTATTATGTCTTATGTATTAGAATTCGTTTCGGTAATCACATCCAATTCAAATTGATGCTTTCATTTTCTTAAAAAAAGTTAATCGAGCTTTAACTGAGTCATCAATAATTTCCTTTTTACTTTTGGTTAAAAGACAGTTTGGTTTTACTTTTTATTCGAAAAGGTGATTTTAAAAATATAAATTTAAGCACAACTAGGCATTAGTCTAATTGCAAGAGGTTTTTACTTAAATCCCTAAAAGTATTGGCTTAAAAGGAAGTAATCATACTGAAAATTCAATTGTTCTTATTTCAAGTGATTTACCTAACGTGGCAAATCAACTCGGTAAAAGAAAAAAGCTTCATGCAGTTATTATTATTATTTTGTTGCAATTGCAAGGACTTGGCCGCATTACTCATTCATTCATGAGTAGACACGGACTATGATATATCTACAGTACAACGTAAATCTCAAGATACTCAAGTGATTGATCATAAAACCTTTCATCTTCTGATGTCTGAGACAGATAGGATTATTGATGAATGGATTGTATTGTGTCGATTTTGTTACAACTTGAGATTAAATAGTTTAGTGTATGAGATGGTAATAGCAGGAGTAAAATGGTGCAGATTTTGTGGTCAAGTTTGGCTTTTTATGCATATCAATCGATTAGTTTTGCGATTTGAATTCCTTCCAACATTATTTATTTAGTTTTGATAAAACTTTATCCACTTGCTGTTACTTTTGTACAATAATCGTTTTTGTGCGTTAGTTAGTTGTAATATATATTCTAAAAGTACTTCTGAAAGTTGAACTAAACTTTTTGTAGCATATTATAAAACAATTTTATGCGGTGAGGCAGGATGGAAATCAAAGTATTTTTCTGAAGGTAAAAAATGAATGAATTAAAAGTTAGAAGGTTTTTTAAACTTTCTGATGAAAATCTGTGAAATTGTTCAATGTATAAATAAATTTTTTGAGCTTATCCGAGCTATCTTTTATTGCGATGAAGATGAATTAGATAGATAAGGTTTTTTTGTAGTGTGGATAAACCAACGTTTTGATTTTGTTGGAAATAAACATTAGAAACTTTTATTTAGTATTACACAATTTTAGTTTTTGAAGGTGCAAGGGTAATCTAAATTGTTTAAGTTTAATAAAAGAAACCTTTAATGATGCAGTAGTAGTACAATCAATGCACTTGACTATACAAACTGCTGACTGTCTCCTCATTAAAATGTGCAATTGGCTTTCATCATACTTTTTAAATAATGAAACTTGATGATCCTTGCGTTACATAAAATAACAAGCAACAGGTAAGAGCAAAGTGATAGAATAAAACTCATAAAAACATTTTTTTGTCTGCTTGTAGTATGACATTAAACTGCAGAAAATTAAAATTTTGAAGGTGCAATGTAAAGGCAGAATGAAATTGAAACTTAATTAGTCAATTTATTACATGTATAAGAATTTTTCTGTGGTTTGGATTAATTTGGATAGAGTAGTGGAGTGAAATAAGACAAGACAGTGGCAAAGCAATGTATATTCGTGTCTAGTAATGACAGAAAGGTTTTTATTTCTTCGATGTAAAAATGTAAATTAAAGTAACAACAAACTGTCCTTCAGAGAGGGTCTCCAACTTACACACAAATATTATCTTGTAATACCAACAACGACAAGAAATGAGTTAAGACCACCACTACTTTTTCTTCAAGATCTATACTACTACACTACTACTAACTATATAACACTTTTAGAGCTTATTTAGTATAAAAGTGTCAGATTAGTGTCTCGTCGGCTGAATTAATTCAATTTTTTTTCCTATCCGAGATTTTGCCAACTCATCGAATACAGTGTGTAAATGAAATTGAAACGAATCCATGTAAAATTGTCCAATTACTCAGATTCCTTGAGGACATGAACCTACCGCAATAGATTTTTATTCGAGTATCAAGTAATGAGTAGTGTATGTAAATGGGTTATTAAAAGATTGATATACATATTATTATTATTCCTACGTGCTGTACACTATATTGTACCATTGTTTTATTTTCATGTATTTTTAGACTCTTGTTTTTCATGTTGTCATTTGTCTTACCACAACAGTGAATGTAAAAAGCCTAAAGGGATAAAAAAAACTTGAATGAATATACAGTTTGCATCTTGGATGAAATGTATATCTGATTATGTACTTGGCCAGAGAATTTAAGAATGAGATTTTGGTTAAAAAGCTTCGTTACTGTGTGATACAGGTAGTAAAGATTAGGAAGGGCTATTCTAAAAATACAATGGCATATGTAATATGTAACACAGTGATGCAATTAGGCAGGACATATACTTGTCAGTTTTCAAGATCAGATTGTTCCATATGTACCCTTTGTTCTTGTATATTTTAATGTCAATAAATGAAAACTAAATGAGTTTAATGGATTCAACGGAAGGGTTTTGGTTTGAAGGAATCATGTCATATTTTGTTCTTTATTTAGGTTCACCGTTATATAGGTACTTAATTTTGCATACTGATAATGATAATGTCTTTATAAAAAGTACCTAGCAAGTTTTATACCTAAAACTGTAATGGATATTTGTAAATGTTTTTATTTGATTTCCATCACTATCACATAAAATCAAAAAATCAACCAAAACCACTTAATTTTTTTCCCAATAATTTTATTGATTATGGTATTACTTTATTATATATTTTCAATGAAAGTGAAGGTTAAAAAAATTGCATCGAACTAAATAGAAAAAGCCTCTCACTTTCATATTTTTTTACTAAAGGATCTGATTTATTTTGACACTGATGATGCTCTGGTCCATCTGCCTTGAATATAAATTGGTTTTTTCCTCTACTATTAGACTATTCAAGAGATTTTTGGGATAAAGAGCTCAACTTGAGGTTAAACTAGGCCATGGAATTATCAGTGTACTAATACCAATGAATAGTCCATACAGGAGATTAAATGTCTTATGTTATAAATACATTATTATTATTGAAAACGTGTATAATGTACCATTTGATTATGATTGTGGTTCAGTAGTAATAATGAACAAGACACATACTACTGCTGGCAACTGGCAAGTCAATCAACTGTCAAATTTCCACGTTTTAGCATAAAATTACATATTTGATTTCTATCTTGTCAGTAAATATGCAATTAGTATTACTGAGAGATGTGATGTGATTTCATGATGGCTTATCCATTACATAAGCATTACTATTACGCATGATATCAACCATTCTAAAATATATTGTATATTATGTATTACTAATTTTATATTTTGTTTAATGAAGATTCATATTTTTTTATTTGTAGTTCTATTTAATGAAATTTTATGAAAAATTCTCCGTTCCAATTTACTTGACATTAACCATGTAACATAAAGACTTACATAAAAAATGAGCAAGATTCATTATTAATGATGATGATGATGATAATAATAATATACGATTTCATTTTAACTTCATACGAAGAAACCTCTATGGAATGCCACACGACCAAATCATGCATCCAAAATGCACTCTTTAATCTCTAAATCTTCTAAATCGTGATGGACTTTCTTAAAGAAGATTACGATTTGACCTTCAGAGAATGGTAAATCATGCATTTATATTGCGTAGAGTTTGCAATTAAAAAATGAATAGTACTTTGACAAATAAAGGTACTACTTTAACTAATTTATGATAGACAAATTGAGAAATAATTCTATTAACAAAAGACATATTAAACCATGTTAATGAAAAATGCACATAATTTCATTTTCATACCTAGGATATAAATATCTCTTTAAAGTTATTAAACTATTAACAACAAAACTTTGATCAAAAATGAACTATATATTTTTACATTTTACACCAAATAAATAACTAAAAGTTTTAGTTTTGCAAATGACAAAAAATGGAGAAGGAAAGGAACAAGATAAGAGAACAAATAAAATAAAACAAGGGTAGCATTGAAATTCGCATGCAATAATTACAATTAAATTCAGGGAGAAGTCAACTCAGCCATAACTCTAAACACAAATTAATATCCTGTTAATTCATAATATTTCTTAATTACTATCTTAGTAGGATTTTTGCATTGGAAGTAGATAGCATTAACAAAAAATACTTTCAACTTGGCGTGTCACCAACACAAACACCAATGAAGTTGGTACATTATGTGATTTTACTATATATTGTATGTATTAAACAATGACTTTAGGAATGTTGTCTAATCACACGTAGGAACATGAATAATCATCAACACAAGTCTTATCCCAATTGACCTAGGTAGTTCAATTCAATCCAATAATGTTCAATTTATCATGGAGATATGGATTTTGTTTTCCATTCCTCATGGGTGTGAAACTCTCATGTGAGTTAAAAAAGAAAAAAAATGTTGACCGTGCGAACATAACGAGAGCAAGGAGCAAGTAAATCGCTTTAGTTTTTAAGGTCTGCATAATTAGGTATTTGTTGTCACTGAGTCAAAAAACAGTTTATTAATAGTCAGTATGAGAGGATGAAATGGATGAACAATTTGTTTGTAAACGCACTTTAAACACAATTAATTTAAAGGTAAAACAGCTAATGAGGAAAATTAAAAGGTATAATTATTGTTGAACTAAGGCCATTAAATTTATACAGCTTATTTCGTATGATATATGACCATCTTATTTAATGCCGCATGCCATTTTTTAATTAAGTACAAACAGAGACAGCTATAATATTGGTCTTTATGCACGTATGGGTGTATTATTGCAGTAGGAAGCTTTTTTATTTTTTAGAGTATTAAAAAAGTAAGAACAAGGGTACCATTTGCACAAAGTCACAATGAATTCTAAGGACCTAATAATAATAATGCCTTTTAGTACAGTGGTCGTGTGTGTCTCTCTCTGTGTGTGTGTCCCATGTCCTTTTGCCACTAACTATTGTTGTTAAACAATCCTCTAAGTAATAATTAAAAAATGGCAAAAGGTTTATTTTTTCTTGTCCTTTGGAGGACTGTATGTATCTTATTATTAGATTTGTCCCTATTCCTACTCTACCAGTTGACTTGATTTTGTTTTATGGGCTTTAATCTAATTTAAATGTTCTCCAACAAATAGGGGCTATAGGGTTTTATTATTATTTATGATAAATATCTCTCTGTGGTATGCATACCGTTGTTAATTAACACATTTAGGTAATTAGGTAGAAGAAAATCGATATAGTTTTTTATTGTATTATTTCTATTACGAAATAGTAAAACAACAGAGCCTGCTTGTTGTTGGTGTAAATGCTGTTTCATGGCTAATCTGTCAACTCCGTGAATGTCTTTTTGCACTTAACATTTTTTTGTCTTTCTTTGCGAGTGAAATAATAAAAGAAACTCCCTTTTTTCATAAGATTTTGTAATTCATTTTAATTTTTATTTGGAGTTGAGCTGACTTGCTTAACTTGACTGATTACAAATAGTTTGATCAATCTTATTTTTTAATTTAGGGATAAAAAGAATAATGTAGGCGTCCCAGATAATATGGGGGGACTTTAGTCTTTGATTAATAAATAATGATGGATTAACTCTACGTTGGGATTAAACCTTGTGTTCTTGTGTTTCTGTTTTGTAGAATCCAATTAAACTCGTAGGCGTAGGCTTAGCCCTATTTGTGAATATTTTATTTGTTAGGATTTGGCTTATACTTTGTAAAAAGGTCAATTTTTTTCTTAGTATTTGCATGTTTTTATTCAATGTAGTAATGAAATAGGCAGCTTTTGATGTTGTAAATTTAAGCAGTCAGTTTTTAATATTTTAAAAGCGTTAGTGATTCACAAAGGTTACAATTTTTAATGAAATTGTAAACTTTGTTCGGAACTTTGTTGATTTTGTGTTACAGTAAGCATTACTAATACTAATACTACTTGATGAAGTGAGTAGTTTAAGGCTAGGTATTTTTCATCTTTAGTTATTTTATCTTGGCATCTGCTAATATTTTTATTTGACGTAAGTACTAAATAATTTACCTGTTAGCCAAGTCACCATTTGACGTAGTGAATGGGATTAGTTAATTTTTTCTACAAAACTGCGTATATTTTTTGAAAAAAGTTGCTTCTGGTTAGAGAGGATGTGAGCTGGGTTTTGCTATCGTTCCAGGAAGTATTACTACCGCACCGCATCCCTTGCTTTGAGCTCCTTTTAAATGAAATATTTAAAATGAAAATTTCGAAAAAGAATGAAAATGCTTCGTATTCTTCCTTAAATAAAAAATGCTTCTTAGTTCTTTAAATAAAAAAAATGCTTGGATATTTAATATGTATATTGTTACTGTCATTTATAAGAATCAAGAATGACATGCAATAACCAGTTAACAAACTCCATTGCTGATTAACAATAACGCACAGCAACAAGAACTTCTACTTAAATGCAGTAATAACAACAATATAAATATAGTTTTGGCTTCAATGACCAAGATATATGTTTAAAGGAGTACAAGTACAATAAATTAATTGAAATTTTATATTGTATGTACAAAAAGGACACACAAGCATAAATAAAAGTGCATCAAATTCGTTGCAGCTTCCAACACGAAGAGGAAAGATGAAAAGATGCACTCTGGCATACAATGTAATTTAAAAAAAAATTCTATCCCTAAAATTTTTTGTATTATTTTATTAGGTATTCATGAGTCATTCATTCATATATTGAATGTATATTATTATTATTTTTATTATTAATATTATGAATTAGTTCTCACTAACTCAGCTAATATTATATAGTACACAGAAATAAACTGAAGGTAAGCAACCAGCTAACTAGCTTTAATGACCAAGGTGCATTAACCATCATCAGCTTCTTCATCTCTCTTCTATTTTCATCTCTCTCATCTCCTTTCATTTAATAAAAAGGTATAACTAGAATCATCATCATAAATAAACCATAACCCATCTCACACACAAAAATAATAACCATTTATAATCACAACCAAGTCACAAATCTTCATCAACTGATTTTGATGACCTCCCAATTATGGAGTTAGGAATCTTTTTTTGATTGCGGGTGTAAATTTCACCAATTCAAAATTAATCATCACTTATTAGAATTTTTTATTGGAATTTTTTATGTATTTTTTTTACTTCTGTACTTTAATAAAAAAAAACATTAATTCTTTAGATCAAGAACCTACCTAGTATAGTCTGGTCGACTCTGGTAAAGTTTTTGCGCCTATTTATTATATAGTTGTTCTATTATTCTAATTTTTTAAAGAAAAATCCTACTCAGTTGATGATAAGTTAAAACTTTAAAAAAAACGTATGCAAAAAACTATATAACTAAAGAACAGCGATATAGTATCAAGTCATTGCATAATATAAGTAAGTAGTTACTTACTACTTACTATATTATAGGTATTAGTTTAATTCATCGTTTCAAACGGTAGTAGTTGTAGAAGTAGGAGTAGTGCTTGTGATGGCAGAAGTTTTGTAGTAAATACCGAGTGTTAATTCTGCACATTAGTTCCTTTATTCTGATAAAAGCCAGTGGGATTATTTTTTTTTGTAGAATGCTTTGTTATTATTTTCATTGTTAAAAAATAACCGTATCAAAAGAGTGTGCAGTGGGAGTTTAAAAACATTGTTAAATTGAATCGAGGCTTAAAGAAAAAAAGAATGAAGAAGCCTTCAATAATAATTCATCTGATGATTTCGTCGAACTCCTTTTCTCGTATTTTTACTTTCGCTTCTTCTCATTTCTTCCCTTTTTCAATTTTGTGGCAAAAAAAATTAGCTGTTCTATGTAGATATGTGTGTGAATTGAAAAACTAAAAAAAATATATATTGGGCCTAAAGTGTAAATGTAGTTTAAGTAAATTGATGAGACTCGGCTGGCGTTTTTCCTGTGATGAACTTTTAAAAGAGAATCTCTTTTATTTAACGTAAAGGAAGTATTAAGATTTTATTCCTTGAGTTTTATTTAGTTCATTATTAATATAATTTACAACCTATACAGGTAGTTAGGTACAGAGTAATGCGGACTGAAGAATTTTAGTAAAATTGAAAGTAATCGTGCTTACAGACTTGAGTTCGATATTACTGCCTATTATCATTGTATAAAGGGTAAATTCATTTAGTTGGTAAGTGTACCAGATTTGATGCAAAGAATCAAATAGATTGGACTGAAAATTAATTTAAATTTAAATTTAATTATAACAAATCCAAAGTAACAAAATTTTTTGAATTAAAAAAGTTGACCAAGTTTGAGTAATGTCTTCTCATTTAATGATATAATAGAGGAAGAAACAGAAAAGAAGAGAATGTGATATTTACTTAACAGTATTTAAACGTTGGTTAAATGCTCGTTTAAAGATTGTTCATCTTAATCATGCATAGTATCTGTAAATAAGGCATCGTATATCCTTCTACAATGTGTATTTTAAAATTAGAAACAAAATTTATTTCAAAACGAGACAGTATAATCATAATCTATCATAAGTCTACTAAACAGTATAGTTGGAGGTAATAGTAAAAATAAGGGTCATCATCTTGTATTACATTAGCATAAGATGAAATAAGATCGGACTGAATCCAGAAACAAAATATTTTTATTTCTGTTACATTCTGTTTCTAATTGGACCTTTCAACACCAAGTCACGATGCACAAGACCCTGCTGGCTGCTGCATGCAGGCAAATCTGTCTGTCTTTTGTATGCACGTCTTCTCGCTTTGACTTTGCTTAAATTAATAATCTTTACTTTTTGTTCTATGAATGATGATGTACAGGACTAACGTAAATGGCGAGCTTAAGGTTATGCAAATTTGTTACATAAACTTTTCATATTGCTATTATTATGCAAATAGAAACAATTTATGTTTCTCTGAACTAATATTGTTAAAACTGCATTTTAAGGGGTCAGAGTAAGAAACTTTGACGATGATGATGATAGAGGTGGTAGTGATTCGGGAAGAACGATGTAAATTTATATTCTTGGTATGAAATAAACCAAGATATTGAAACTATTGGACTATTTCTAGCATGATTCATGAAGTTGTTAAGTTTCTCCCATGTACAAAATTTATTTTTTTGCATGGAAATGCAATAAATTAAAGATTTGAATCAAGAGAAAAGTTTTTATGAGGGCAGAAACTATCAAAAATGAATTCAAGATTAATTAAAAAGTTAAAAAGAGAATAATCAGAGTTTGATGACTTTTGATTTTATTTCTAACACGAAATGCCTAGGTATTTATTTACCATTTGGTTAGTATTATCGAGTATTAATCTAAAGATACGTCATGTCATGGCCCAGATTTGGTTTGATGTAATTTTTTTATTAAGGAATATTGACTCAATTATGCGGTAAATAAATATGAAACTGATTAACTGATGAATGAATAAGATAATTATGTAAGGTTTTTTGAATAAAGGAGGTTAGTCAAGTACAAATGAGACGTTATGACAAGTTCACGAAGCTCATTTCGTGCTTAGGATTATGTCAGGTCTGTATTTTAACAATGGGGATTTCTTTTTTATCATCTCTCTTTTGTTATAATGCTTATGAGATTTAGGGTCTAACTTTATGTTGGGTAGACTAAAGTTTAGTATTTTTTATGGTAGTTTATATATAATTGTATTTTTTAGAACTGTTAACTGTAATAAATTTTCTTGCAAGCGTCAATCTACTTAGCAATTTCTCAGTTGAGCGACAAATTAAGTTAACAAGTTTAATTTTTATTTCACCTTTGATACCTTGTGATTACTTTTGATTTTCCTTCACTCAGCCCACTTGTTCTTGAGAATTCGATAAAAAAAATTAGAAAATTAAAATGTATGGAATACCTGGAACTCACAATTAGTGTTTGACGTTTAAATTTTTGTCTAATGTCTAAGTATTCACTCAGTTGTCTAATTTTCCTTTAATTTTTGAATTCAGACTAGAAGCAAATATTATACAGACGGGTAAGGTAGAGCCCAATTTTAATTATAAAAAGTTGATATATAGAATTTAAGATTTTGCGGAGATGCAAATAGAAATGGTAGCAAAAATTCTTTGTTCGGTTTTCTTTTCCTTCGAATTAATTCGTTTTTTTGTACTTAATTTTCCAGAGATGAAATATACTTTCTACGTTATTTAATTTCAAGAAATTAAATTCATCAAGTTTTTTTTATATTGAAAGGAGCTTTTGCTTCTCATAGTTTTCTATACGTTTCGTATCGGACTTTAAATTGCAGAAATGAATTTAACAGGTACTATAAAACACATTCGTTGTAAAAGGAAACCGATTTTTGTAAATATTTCATCAAAATGCAGGTTTATGCATCAGTTAGCAGGAGATTCTTTGGTTTTGTAAGAGATCCGACGGGTAATAAGTTATTGTACACGTGGTGACTGATGAGTTTGCTGGATAAATGCATCGGCAGGCTCATGAAGCTGTGGATTCTATTTATATAAAACTACAGTCACATTTTCCAATAAAACATGTTGGCGTTGTTGAGATTATTCAAGCATTTTTGAGCTTAATACGAATTTCTAAGAAAATTTACATTACAGGTAAACTTATATCACGTTGTAATGAAAAATCCTGATTTGCCGCAGAACACGTTCCGTCTGCTCTAAAAAGATTTCAGTCTCAGCTTATTTTTAAATGTCAAACCCGAATCATGATTAAGTTTGATTCAGTATTGGATAGTGGGTGTAGATTAATGATCGTGGACATTTTTTATACATTAAAGTTCCATATTCATATGATCAATTGAAATGTACTCAAGTTGTTATACATTTCAAGTTGACATTGTCTTCTCACAGGATAATAATAAACAAATTCTCATTTGCAGTAAAAAACCCTGCTTCACTATGCTTTTACCCTTAATAAATTTCAGTTCGATTTTAGGTTTGTATCGAACAAAATGTCATAGTTGAAATTTTTTCATTAGTTGGAGTGAAAGCAAATACAGTTGTCAGAATTACAAATCCGAATTGCTCAGAATTGCAAATCCCCAAAAATAATAAACTCGTTATCAGTATAAGCTTTTATGAAGGACACTGTTTTTTAAGCCCAAAAATATTAAAATAAATTTCTGTTTTACATAAAAATAAATTACCCATTGTCAATTGAGCTAACGAGTTCATTACAATTGTTTACCACGCGATTGTTTAGATTTGGAGATATTGATCTAATAATGACTGAAATTTTGCTATCGAGACTAGACCCTCGCCAACGCAAACTTGGATAAGTTTTTGTCCAAACAAATGCAATTGAATGAATTGCAGAGCAGGCTAATAATTTAATTGTATAATTGGGGTTATTTCAAGTGTACAAAAGGTAAATTGCACAATAGTTCATAAAACATATCAAACATAAAGCACCCGAACTGAGCTAGTATTATTATTATGGATAAATACGTAGGGGTTCTGTGGTATTAAAGCCGTGTTTCCATGTGACCTTTTAATCCATGATAATGTAAGTTAAAATTGCAAATCGTATAAGCAATAACAACGCTTGCGTAACTCCATGATTTTAAAAACATGTGATAAAGATTTATACACATGTTATTTAAATATATTTAGCATTAGCAGCCCACGCGTAAGTTTTCCTTACATAAGCCATGTTCTTTAGCTAGGTAAGACATGAATCACAGCATGAGCTTAAAAAATTATTTTTTTGGGACTGGAGAAAGTTTTCTATACAACACTTGTTTATTTCGTAAAAGGTTAAAACATAAGTTTTATGTTGACTTTTGGGTATAACTGTGTCATAAGTACAAAAAGGATAATATATTTCATTCATCCTAGTCCTAATGCAACTTTCCCTACTTTAGACAATGAGTAAAGCAGTTGAGTTTACTAATTAATTAATACATTGCTTTTGCTTCAGAGTCTAGACCCCAGATTTCATAGTAGATCAAGTTAATTCAGATAGACAACTTGCGGTATGATTAATTAAGCTTTTAGCACTGCGTAACTTTTACATTATGAATGATACAACTAGAGCAGAGGATTTCTCTGTCTGGCCAAAATGAACCAATTACCCATATTATTCAAATTGTGTCATTCGTCTACTTGGAAATACACTTGTGTATGAAATTGGAAAAATATTGTAAGTTCTATGTAATTGTGTTGAATTGAAAGGGAAAACAAGTGTAAATAAAATTGTAATATATGTGAATTTACTGTAATATTTATGAAGATGAATAAAAAATGATGACAAAAATGATTTGTTACAGGTAACGCTAACCCTAGCATCTGTTTTGAATGGAGCTGTGTCTGCACCAGCCGTTTCTTCCGTGCATGTAAGTTTTGTATCTGGAAATAAAGCGACACAATATTCCCATTCACATGCAACCGGTGGGAGTGCCGCTGCTCCTCTTGTGCAATACAATTTGGTCTCAAGTCCCAGCGCTAGTACTGGTAAGCCTTGTATGAATAAATTATGCCCTCTATTCTACTATTATGTCATTTAAAAAGGAATGAATACTACATTCTTGGATTTATTAGCCCACACCATTAATTCTCTCCAAACCAAATCTTCGAAGTGTGGTTTTTAATCTTTTTAATCAAACGAAGTTAAAAAAAAAATAGGCGAAGGGAAGGATGTGCGTTTTTATAGGGAAATGCATGCATAGTGTGTGTATAAGCAAGTGGGGTATTTTATGCGGAAGCAAAAATGCGTAAAAATTACCGTGAGAACATTTCACATTCAAGTGTCAACTCAATTAAGATTTTGATATTAATACGAAGTACATAATTCAGAGATGGTTTGTCACATTTTGTTAGTCTTTGTAGTAATAAAAATATTAATAATGTCTGTAGGCACATCGCTCCACGCATAAAAAATCAAATGAATATTTTTGCAATAGTACATTTTACCTTAAATTAATGATCGTACGAAACAGAATAAATTGTCCTCGCTGTTGCATACAAACTTAAAAATTGATAAATTAACTAAAGTGTACATTTACGCGAATGGAACTTTCTGAAAGCTTTATTACCACAAGAATAAATAATCAGTTACACTACTACATAATCTTAAGTATTAAGCGGCATATATTAAAGCTGAGGAATGAAATAAAGCGTTAAAAACAAAATTTTATAGTAGAACAGAACAAACTTGATAGAAAAAGCTTATGAAAAAACATCTTAGGATGAAGTCAAGTGGAAACTATTGAAATAAATAGAAGCCTGCCTCGCTTTGTAATTTTTAAATTATAGAAGAAATAAAATATTCTCAATTCACATTATTTTATTGTCATACGTATAGTTTGAGGAGAAGGATCTTGTCACATAAATCAATGAACTCAATCTCTCTATTGTAAAGCATTAATATTTGTATTGCCTTCGTATAAATTAGAATTTGAAGTGCACTTACGTATCACTCATTGATCACATTCTTATTACTTTTGTATATGGACCGATTTCCAAAGCAAATTTGTAGTTTCCTTTTACATAATACAGGCTATTGTAAATGATTTATATGACTTCCAAATAGTTCAGTCCTCTATCAATCAAACAGGGCAGAAGTAAACGAAATGAAGAAAAAGTTTTTTAATTTATGGACGAAATAGTAACCATTCTACCTCCTACACTCCACTTAAATAATAATACTAGGGTAATGTAATCATACAGCATAATAAAGTTTTTCAAGAGCTATCAATACAATTACAAGGCCTGATTACAAAAGAATCCTAATCGACGAATGGTTCCTACAGCAATTTTGAGTAGACTAAAGTTTAAAATTAAACTTACAGTTGATTTCCTAAAGAGGTTTTCTCAGAATGCTTTGTTAGATTAAGAAAAGATTGACGAGGTTAAATTGGAAACTGGAATGTAAAAAATGATAGATTATATAGGAGACACTGGAGATCACGTTTTGAGAAAAAGGAGCATAACTAACCGACCTGATCGAGGTGGGAGGATCGAAGGAAGTTATGAGGGTGTAATGACATCCTTCCCAGCAACATCTACTGCTCCGACCACATTCAAAAGAAAGAGATCACGACACTCCATAAGTTCAAAATTCCATAGGGAAACCCTTCAAAGTACCCCCACTGACTCAACTCTGCTCCTCAGCACATTTGACCCAACTAACCCTACTAATGAAGCTGTAACAATAACAGAAGAAACCACAGACTTTCCTACAACTGCCCCTACATTCATGCTTCGTAAAATGATGAGATCTCGAGTTAGATTTGTGGAGAGTCCTAAAACGACATCATCATCTGACATGATATTACCCAAAGCAAGTAGTAGGGATGGTCAGACTGTGACAATGTCAGGGGGCAGTTTGCTCTCTGAACTTTCGACCACGACTGCTGACGCTCTCAAGGCCAAGCATAAAAAACCAAGAGACTCTAAAGCGGTTAAAAGGAGCCCATTTATTGCTGAGAATTTCGACGCTGGAGGCGTCACTTTCCCTGACTTTGACGAATTTGGTGGTAAGAACAATAACAAAATAGCATCAATTCCTTAACACAATTAATAACATGTCTTGTCGTTCTCTACTTTCCTTAACATCTACTCTATCCTTTCCATTTATTGCATGAGTGTTCCAGCGTGTTCTTTAAAATCTTTCTATTGAATTGAAATGAATTGAAAATCTCATTGTTTATGACATTTTGTATGAATGGTTGCAAATTGAAACTCTATTCCAGCTTTTCATATTTTTTTGTTCTTTTTAATCATCCATCAATTTATCAACCATTAGAGTAATTGGATTTCATTCAAATAATAAAAACAATCAGAATGCATAAGCCTTCTAACTATAAATTTATGCTTGATAAAATGTCACGGCATTTTAACCAGTACTGAATGAGATTCATTGGTTATGAAACCATATTATTCTTCTAATTTACTGAAAGTCTGGAACTTTCTTGTTTTGTAATATGTAAAAATAAAATATTTTTGAGTCTAGCTCTCATGTCAACCAGTTAATTTTGATTTACCTACTAGAAATAATGATTTTCTGACAGAGAATCCAATTATCTGTCAAATAAATGAAATTATGCATCAAATTATTTATTTATTTGCCAAACAATTTAGTTCAGTAGTTCATATTTTTTTGTCGCGTGTCTGTTGTAATAATACAATATGCAATTTTTCTTTTCTCAAATATTTAATGCTCCCTGGGGTCGTATTTTGAACACCTGCGTCCTTCTTATTATCCTTCCTAGACTTTTTGACCTCTGCATACTTTGCTATTGCCACCTTATTCACCATCCTCACGTGTAGTTTAAACCCTATTTATTTTACTAACTTGTCTTGTTTTGTAATAACTTATAACTACACTGCTACTAGAATTACTACTAACTATACTGTAAACTGTTGACAAGGAATCCAATATTTTTAGAATGAACCTTAGCTGTTAATACTTGACACTTGCTGTCGATCACTCTTTTACTTTACTGCTTTAACTTAAACTGCTTTTGATGCAAGACAAAAAATAATTTACTTAACTTTGACCTTTTTACTTTCAACACTTTGAACCTATGCATGGTTTGCCTTGTGTTGGATTTTTAGTATTTATGAATGCTAACTTTTCTCAGTACAGCATTTCTATTTTCTGTGATGTTTTACATTTCTCCTCTGACTTCACTTTTTGTGAAGTGCTCTTAGTCTTCTGTTGTATTACCAAGTGTCTTTCTTGCAAAAAATCATCTATCATTCTGTTTTACAAGTGTCACTTTAAATACTTCTGTTGCTGCACATTTACTTTTGCTTCGTCAATAAGTGCATTTTTCTGTAAGTTTGTTGTCTATAGTTGCAAGTAGTTTTTGATGATGAGAGGAATTAAGTGCTTTTAGGTTGATGATACAAGGGTAAATTATTTATTTAGGAAAATACTTCAATTTGTTTGTATAGATGTGTAATGTATACGCGTAAAAGGTTATATAATGGTGTTTTTAATACGGAGTGGGGTTTAATGTTTCAGAATGTTCCCAACTGTCAAAATGAGAATTTGTTATGGGATTTCGGTTTACTTTTTCTTTCTCTTGCAATGTTCTACTGGTCATTAGTCAAATCATTTAAATTTGTAATAAAAGTGTGTTTATACAAAAAGTCCTTCCATTGAATTTGTCATTATTCATTCAATAGGTTCTGATTGGTACTAGGAAAGTCAATCGCAATTGGTAACTTTAAATGATGCTTGATTATTTTTAAAACACTTTTTGTGTATGCGTCTGCAAAGGATTTATTACAGAGTTGACACTCGATATTCGGCCAGACAAATTTCTTAGTAAAAGTCAAAAAGTTCGGATAAGTACAGACAGAATTCAATCCCTTCTTGTTGTAAAATCGATTTGTCTGCAATATACAAAATACATATGAGTTTGAAAAGAATCACAAATAGAGATTGGTTTTCTGAACCTTAAAACTGGATGTATCAACAGAGATGGAAATGGTAATATATTTCACTTGGAATTTCATTAGCATTTTTGACATTCTTAAGTGTGTTCGTCTTTTCTATGAAAGGGAATTTTTTACTCAGATGATTTTGGTTTTCTCGAGTAGTCACAATTGAATATAGATTAAAGTTTAAACAGAGGAAAAAAATATGAGGTTTTTATCTTGTTTAATTATAAAAAATTCGAATTAGAATTTTGACACGCAGTTAGTTACTAGTTTGTGATTTAATAAAAGGTATATCTTCTATGCACCCCACATAAAGAGCCTTATAATACAAAGTTATCAATTAGAATGAAGTCGGACCTAAGTCAAAATAGTATTTTCCAAGTATAATAGACTTTTCCAAGTTAAAAATAACTTTCACTACGAGAGCTCGGCACACATTGCTATTAAACTGGTGAGTAACAAATTCCCGGATGTGGTTGGCAAGCATGAATGAAAATGTGATGCTATTATATCGTATACTAGACTACAACCTAAAAAGGACAGTTAATTCCTTCTTTTTAGGCCTTTTTGGCAGAATTCAGGGAAAACTTATGAATATCACTTGTGAAACTTGTAATTGACTTTGATGTTGTATTATTTTCCATATTATTAAATTAGTTTAATTAATAGTTGTGGAACTCCAGAATTTATCATACTGTCTGGTTAATGAATGAAATATAGATCTGATGAATACTACAGTAACCATACATCATATCCGTCGTGATTAAACCTTATAAAATTTTGATCCCGAATTATTGACTATGACTACATTGGTGAGGGTATAAGGATAACGTTGTAAAGGATTATTGAATGAGGTTTTTCAGTCGGGAATTCTATCATCATACGAAGGGATAGCCAGGGAGTAGAAACCTTCAAGTGTTCAGCAACAACTCTTGTTAGGAGATTTTCTTTACCTTTCGTAGAAAGAACCTGTGTAGTTGGCAGTAACGTGAGGATACAATGTGAAAGAAAGTTTTAAACCAAAGTTGGCTTGTTTCGTCTTTCTACAATGCTAGTAAGAGTACAAAAGTACAACTACGCAACTTGCTTTTACTCTTGGGACTTAGATCCTGCTGATGAGGACTTTTGTATTACTAGACTAATTAATAGTTACAAAATTATTTACGTGGATTCCGAGGAAATTGTATTTAACGTTTCGAAGAATTAGACTCAGACTACTTAGTACTTGTTCCGTAATAAATTATAGTGTATATAATGCTAATAGGGTGTAAAGTATGCTTTTCAAAGTGTTAAAGTATTGAATACTTATGAATAATTTGATTGTGTAGGCGTTTCTTTGAAATTTTGGTTTAAAATGTGAAGTCGGGGACTGGTCCTTTTAACAAGTTCGTCGACCAAGTCGTCAAAACATTATATTAAATGAAGCAGACATAGCATTTTGTAAAATGTTCCCTTATTAAGCTCATTTCGTCAGAAATTAACAAATAAAATCATTCAAAAAGAAATTTATTTATGAGTCTCTGGCACGACAGGGTAACTTATAAAACGCTTCAAAGTTTTTTTTATGGATGATTTTTTGTAACTCTAAATTTAAATTTTTTGTAATTTTAAATTTAAATCCTTCATTGTATCTAAGAATGAATCATTCATTAAACCTTTTTTCAAAGGCCAATTACTGGAACCTTTTGAAGTTCTAAAAACAATTAAATCTTAGGATTTTTATTTAAAAAGCAGCCCCTACTTCCAATTAAGCTGAGATTTTTAATTAGTCTAAGCTTTCAAGACGTCCTAAGGTAAAACATTTGACATTGAAAGTCTCGAGGGCATATTAAACGTCCATCTTGTAACTATCAAAGAGTCAATTGAGATACTGAAAGCAGATTTTAAAAGTTTATTTCTCATTTTCTTTAATACCATTAGAGTAAGACAATAAGCGAGATGTTGTTGAAATTCATTAATTCAAGATTGATTCCTACTGATGAGTGGTTGATAGCTTTAAACCTCTGACAAAAGGAACTGTCTACTAAAGTGAGGTAAAGTAATTAGAAAGGCGTTCACGTCTAAATAAGTGTGTCTGCTCATTTAAAATCTTTTTGTTTTGTTTAATGGCAGTTAGTTCTATTGATCCAAGATCAAATTACGAAATAAGGGGGAGTTAATTTATACAAAAGCTCTTTTAAGTTGACTCTGTCTATTTTTATTATTCATTGAGGGGCACATTCAATTATTTCTATGCTTATTCAGTTGACTATAAATTTTCTGAGGCATTGCATTGTTACCAAAGTACTACTTGGAATAGTAGTAGCAGAGAGATAAGTTTCATCTAATTCGTTTTCCCTTATTTTAAGCAAGGTTCTAAAATACTTTGGAGATAAAAGAAGCTTATTATGCAAGTTATTTTAAGCAAATCTTAAAGCATCATGATATGATCTAAATGTCCTTGGAAAACTTTTAAGCCCGAATGATGTATATATATTGAGCAGGCCAATTAAGCTACCTTAAAAGAATTGTTTGTTACAAATGAAAATCATTACAGAAACTTTAGATTTTCAGACTTGCTCACAGAAGAGCTCATTTTATAAGCTGTATAATCTTATTAGAAATAGATTTGGAACAAGTGGCCTTTTTACACTAGGAATAATAATACTAAAATAGAAATAGTAATAATAATATTTTGCAGAAAGAAGTAGATAAAAAATTTAAAGCTGGATTAAATTTGCCATTTTTGTTTTTGCTTTTGCAAAATTAATTTACTCTCAAAAAGTTTGATACAGCTGGTCCTCGTGGAATTAATACTTTGTCGGTGGTGGTACTAATCGGTGTCTGAAAGCCAAGGTTAAAAATACATAATTTTTGATTGTAACTCGTGTACAGAATCCATTTTTTCAAGCAGTTGTTAAAAATGATTTTGTGTAGTTTTTCAAGGATTTCTTATTTTGCTGTACTGTACACCGTATCAAAGAGACAATACAGAATTGTTCTTTTATTTAATAGATTCGTATGAGTACACCTGCATCCGCTTTGGAATAAGTCTATTGGTTTTTGTTATTCAAGAGCTCTACCTAGTACTTAGTTCAGAATAGTATCGGTTTTCAATGAAAAAGACTTGTTTTTGAAGTTTAGATGATTCGAAAATAACAATTTGTGTTTCTGAATAAAACGAAGGAAAAACATTGACTGGAAGGTTCCGAATATCAATATTTTATAGAATAATAATTCATACAGCTTTTAATTTCCAACACAATCAGACTCTCCAAGTTTTCTTTCAGTTCACAAGGGAGAACGAAATAATATTTACTTATAATTACTTTTACATTGTCATACTCATGAATTCATGATCAAATCAAACTGTGTCGTTTATTTTGAATGAAATAGTTTAACAGAGGGGGTCCATTCGAGTCATTTAATATCAGCCTACGAAGAGATAAAATTTTAATTGAATATCATTTCAAACATAGAATACATTAGAGTAAAATAAATTAAGAGCAAGACACAAAGTTCAAACAACGACCTAGGTGGCATGTAATTTTTATTGTTGAACAACTGCTAGGAAATTAATAACCTTGGTTGTATTTACGCGTGGGGTTTCTTTTCATTTCTGACACATCCAAATCATAGTGTTTACTGCTTTACACAATCTATTTATGTGTAATGATGTGACTGCATAAAGTAGCAAATTAATGTTTAAGGCCTTATCCCTCAATCAAAAAAACAATGTAGTGTCAAATATCAATTTTTTAAATTTTAACTTCCCATAATGGGAAACTGAATCAGATGGGTTATCTTCACTTCAGTGAGATTTTTATTTAAAGTAGAGTTTATATAAATTATTATATTATTATTATTATTATACAGTAGATTATGCTAACAATGCATTATATAATAATCGAAAATATGGTACACCTCCTTTGTTAGGCTAATATCGAATTGGACGGAAATTCTTTTTGTAAATTGTTATGAGTAGGCTTTTTTATCATTATTATCAAGTAACTTGAGCCGTTTACTAAAGTCTAATTTCTGTCAACAACCCTTAACAGAAAATGCTTAAGTTCCTTGTAAAAGGTTAAACTACAAGGGTTGGTCTGGTCTTGAGAGTTCCCCTTATGAAAAGTAGATGCTGGTTAACTCAATTTCTGTTAAACTGGGAGGTAAGAGTAATGTGAGATATTTGCCCTCGAAGGAAATTGAAAATTACTACTGTGCAACAATAGGAATCGAGTTCATTAACGAGTGAGTTTACATTTACACTCGAAACTTGAGACTCTTCTTCCCTTTTATTTAAATTGAATTCGTTTGCTATGAGCAAAACAGACGGAAAATAAAATAAAATAAAAGGAATGTCATTAAAATTATTTGTAGTTTCCTATTGAAATCAAATCTTGTTGGTTTTTTCCCCAAAAAGGTTATAACAATGAAAAATCAACAATGGATCTGAGCTCAGTAATTTAATCTTTGTTAAGGTGGTTTGGTTGAAAATGTTAAAATCTGAATCATGAGTGAGGTGCATTATTAGTTCCGCTTACCACTTGATTAGCAGTAGCAAAGAGACCGAGGTATGTTACAACAACGGTAAGAAAATAATATATCTGACACACTGCCACATCTATCACATTCTCCTTGCTGATAATAACCTCTTCCTGAATCTTTAGCTACCAATTTCCCTTCTTATTAGCGATTACTTGATTATATCAAGGAATATGCACGATTTTAGTTTGTGTAAAAAAAACATTTTTTTAATTCACTACAAAAAAGCTCATTGATCCAAAGAATTATTCCATAAATAGGTAACTTGTAGTGATACATTATTACCTAACTATTTGGTAAGTCAGTAAGTCATAATCTAAAGACTTAATAATGGATGACGGATGCAATAAAAAAAATCCGTTCCACCTCCCCCTGTCTGTCATGGTCATTCAAGTGTTGATTGTTCTTATTAAGAAAAAAGTCATGCGATACTATTTCAAAACTGAGATGAACAAAGACTTGTCGCCTCTGACTAAATTTTTACCTCCTTATGTATAGTATAAATTTAGGTATGTTTGAATATTTTTATATTTCTTAATTAGCAATCTCTTTGAAAAACCTTCTACTACATTCTGCTTTTTAATAGATTTTATGGTAATAGCAATGAATTACACTTCTGTGCTTGAATCTAAATAGGGATGATGGTTATTATATTTTTATTATTGAAAACCTTTTTACAACATTTTGTTCCTCATACTATTATTTTTGTATATATAATATTTATTACATACATTATCACCATATCACACCTTACTCTTGAGTATTTTAGTAGCAAACACTTCTGTTCTTTGTAAGAAACTACTACTACTGCTACTCTCGTATCAAATATCACATCGTCCTCATCACAGTAATGTCTTTTTTTGGTTTACTTTTGTTTTCAAACTATCTAAGAAACCCAAATTGCACAGTATTTTTACTATATATTATATAGTAAAATACGATACCGAATCTCTGTATATCTTTTTTTCTCTGTGAATTATAATTATCAACAATCTAATTTGTTTTTTACTCTAGGAAATTAGGTCGGATTGAATGTATTAAATTTATTTCAATTTCCTATGCTTTTTTAACCCTTCAAGGTGATGAATTCGGGTCACTAAGAAACTTTGCTGGAACTTCTAATAATAATAATGGAGGAGGGGGACGTGGCAGTGTTGGTGCACATACGCATGCAAATCCTGAAGCCCTTTCTCCAGATGGTGTATTCTTACCCCCGTTACCTACAGAGGTAATTGTTTGAAAATTTTTAATTTAACAAAAAAGTTGAGAATTACTATTCTGAACATGTTTGGGAAATTAGAATTGGAAGTAAATTAGCCAAGAGTTTTTTTATTTTATTTGAAATGCTATTATTATGTAAATGCTGATAATTGGATGAAAATCCTTGGATCTATGTTTTTTTTTTCTTAAATATACTAAAGGCAAGCGACTACTCTGATACTGACCCTTACCTGGCGGATCCTGACACAGCTAAATATGCATCCCAGCACCCTCCATTCTTTGCAGCTTTTCCACACAAAAGGACCGTTTTGGCTTTGAATGAGCAGCGAGTGCATAATGGATTGGAACCCAATATTCTTCGAAGCATACGCCCTTACTTTGCCTTTTTTGAAGCTACACATAAGTAATCTTCATGATTATACTTTTAATCTTGTTACACTTTTTTATAGTGATGACGTTTTCCTGCTTCCGATCTTTACTTCTTGATAGTTGTATTGACCACTGTATAAATTCTTATTACCACTACTACAACTGCAATACAACTACTACTACTACTGGTGTGCTATAATATATACACCTTTCTATTTAATAGGCTTTTTCTTCCGTTTTAAAAATTTGTGCTGGAAACTAATTATAAAATTATTTACATTATTTTATATTTTATACGAATTTTACTAACTAATCCCTAGTGTAAAAATGTAAATTACAATTTATTGCTTTGCAACTGCCTTTACTTTTCACTGTTATTTGAATTACATAAAAAATCAGTATTGTCATATAAATCTGTTTCTCCTGCTGGAAGTGACTCAGACTAGTATGTTCCGTAATAAGGTAAAGATTAATTTAATACCTACTTTATTCTTCGTAATAAAGCTTATTAATGTATTAGTAAGACCAAGTCCGATTGTATAACAGAAAATGCAGGTAGGTATTTATGTTACGATAGGAATTATTATTAGTTATTATTTCATAAGGTTCTGGACCACTTGAAAGGAAAGCCTTATGTTGATGGATTTAAGTAGAGGCAATTAGATGGGATTCAATTATTAGATAGAACGTTAGGGCGATCTTCCTAGATTTAATTTTATAATTCGTAGGATTGCAAATTATCGATCATGAGGTGAAACATCTGTAACGCAAACTAATGAGGGATTTTTTCCATAAAAGCTCTTCATCCTTTAGTTTCAATACATGATATAATCTTATCTGGAGTACGAATTGCATTCAAAAATTGTTTCCTGATAGAAGTAGTACAGTTATGAAATGGGTAGACAAGATTATTTTAAGTGAATATAGAAACATAGTGATTATTCTCACTCAAAATACATTTTGTAACAGGGCTTTTTAGCTAAATAATTAGGGAGTACGTGGAAGAAGATAGGGAGAAAGGACCTTTTTGAAATGATTATGAGTAAAATTGCTCCCTTTACTGTTACTATTGATTTTTAAGTGGTAGAGCATATAGAGAGGAGTAGGAAAGTCGATGTTAAACATTTCCTGGTTTTATTTTATATTTTATCCGGAAAGTGTTGACAGGCCACAATCCAGATTAGGTTAGAACGGGGTATTAAAATGATTAGAGTTATGAAGTGTAGAATCATTGTAATTTAAGTTTTCGTATTGTCTCTTCGGATTGGGTTCGTTGGGTACGAATTTACTCTGCAGGGAGTGATTACTCTTGCCATCATTGCCATTTCATAATCAAGTTTTTAAAAAATATATCATCTAAATGAAATTTTAGATTGAGCAAAAATTCATAAAAAAAATAAAATTCATTTCTGACTGGTCTTTAACTATGATATATAATGGTAAAGCTTCTTTGATGTATAAAGGTAAAGTTATTATTTAGCTTGAAAAGCATAATCTGTGACTAAACAATGCAAATAAACGTATAAAGTGAGGTTTAGAAATGCAATCGATCACAGGGTGTAAGTTCAGGGTTTTGAAAATCTTAAGAATTAATCGTTTAGAATTTATACTATCGATTTATTTTGATTTAAAAAATTCTCAAATTTTTTAAATTACCTTGAGTGTATTTACTAGATGTAGGTCTATAAAAGCAATTATGATAGTAGAACCCCTGTATATTTTTAATAATAATTTTAGATCTTAAGATATAGCAAGTACAGGCTCCATGCTGACCAAAGCTATGACTGTGAAATGTAGAGAATTACAATTAATAAGGTACTCCAGTAAGAGAGATACCTTTGTGGAATTTATTATTAATTTGTTTTGTAAAGCTTTTAATTCTAACTAATGCGTGCTTGATTAATTAATTAATTAATAAATGAATGCGTTGAGTTTGAAATAGCAATTTCAGGAATTCTTCTTTACTAATTATTCTTGATCAAAAACAAAAACCCAAACATTTGGGACGAGATTGGGTTTCATACTTTTTACTTACATCTCGTTTCATTCCCTCTAACATCGCACTTTTTGAGGTAAATTGGTAAAAATACATGAAAGAATATTTTTTAAAGAAATTCAGTTTCAAAGCGATATGAACTAAACGCGTGTGTTTCTGAAGCCATAAAACTCATGCTGGGTTTTATTTCTCCGTACTTGGTGTACAAATGCTGACTTTGGGAAATACGATAAGCTAAACAAAAATAGCATCTTACAAATTTTATTCATAGTAAAATCTTGAGTTGAGTATTTTTTTTTAATTTGAAAACCTTAATTGATAAAAAGCTGTTTTGATTAATGGAAAAAGTTAAATTAGACGTTTCTATTTTAGATAACTCACGTAATGGGATCTAATACCCTATAAAATGGATTAAAGAAATTATCATTAATGTAAGCTAGGAAGTTGCTTCAGAAAGAGACAACACAATCAATTAAAGGGAGATGAATTCGCTTCAAGAGTTGGTGATGTAATTTACAAAAGAATATCCCTACTTTGGTTAATCACTAAACCTGTACTGGAATCAATTAGTACTCAATTACATAACTGACAGTTTCCACTAAAGAGAACAATTACTTACCCCGTGTAAAGTATAAGGAAAAAAGTTACCTTCCTTGTTACCCGTATCCAATACTGACATATGCATGTAAATAAATAAATAAATATCTATAGTCAATATCCTACAGACTACACAGAGTAGACGGGTGAGCCGTGAACGATAATCCCTTTTATCCCAAATTGACGGTGTTGGTACCGTAAAAATGTAATTATGAATATGTCACTTCACTCACTGCTTACTTACCAACTAACAAATTTCTTCAACTTGAAGAGTTTCAGAAGCATCTGCATAATCTACTAATACTATATAACCAAACCTGAATCCCATTATGCTCGACAACTCGTAATTTGACTAGTGAGTAAATAATTTGAATGTCTAAAGCAGCAACCACACATAACCATATTCATAATCCCTTAACAGATTTAAAATCTCTTTCCGTACCTACTAACAGTCAATGGAGGATTCGACATTTAGATAAATATATTTTCACACACACGGTTCTTGGTATTTTTTGTTTAAAGTCCTCATAGCCATAGCCCCGATGCAGCAGATGTGGATTTACCCAATGACTACCCGTACCCCCAGCCTCTTCAACATCATTTACCTTTGACTTACACTGATTCTGATGTCTCAAATCAATTTTTCGATCATCTTGACCCTACACATCTTCTTTATGCCGAATCAGCCGCCCAGCCTAAGCCAGTAATGCCTCCTACTTCTTGGAGCATCTTTGAGAAGAGGAAATGAAGAAAAAATTCGTTTTGAAAAAATAAAAGCCAGAAAAAAACTATTCTAAGCAATGTGTTAAATTGATTTATTTTTGGAATTTGATTAAGTAATATGTTATTATATGATTTGAACTTGTAGATAGATTACTTTATAAAAATTTGCTTATTAGTTATTAATTTTGTTGATGATTAATTAGCCAAACGATTTTTGTGGTTTATCTGGTAGTGGTGGTTAGACGTTTACTCCTGGATTCCCGAAAGAAACTACATCTTAAATAGTCAGTGCCATTTTACCATTGCCGTTGATCGACAATATAATTTTATTTGAGATTTTGTATTTGGTTAAGTGAATGATTGAGTTTTTTAGGCCTTTTTGAGCCCAGGCTTCTTAATCTTTCCTTGTTTTTTGTACACAACGTGTAAGGCAATTTAACAACATTGGAGTTTAAAAAATTATTTATTTTGCCATGTAATGTTAGGCAGATTGCAAAATCAAAACATAAGGGTCTCTATAAGTCTGTCGTAACTCCCTTGAGTTTATAAACCCTATTATAGGCAGATAGATCTTATAATGGGACATCCTTCCATGTCAATGAAAGTCTCCAAGAGCTACGACGGACATACGGAAATCGTTCTTATAAGAAATTGCATAATCTCTACTGCAAATTTTTTCCATTCCTGCAAAATACTTCTTTAATTTTCTTAACTATTTTCAACAACTTGTAATAAATAATAAATTTTAGCAGATAATTTGGATTATTTTTATTTTTGTACTATAGAAATTATAATGCCAGTGTAGTAATGCAATTATGGATAAGTATAAGTGAAAAAGATCGTGTTGTTAGTGTTAGAAGTCTGAATGGTAATAAATCTTAATGTGATTATATAACTGATTATAGTTGATTCTAGCGCTATCAGTAGCTTCTTGGAATTCATTAGAACAATTTTCCGAATAAAAAACAAATTACTTAACGTTACGTCATGATTTGTCACTATCGAAGTGAAGTATAAAAAAATAAATCTTGTTCAGGCTCTTTCCTTGGGTATTACACTAAACTTACACTTCAACCGTCAAAAGTCAAGCATTTCAAAATTGAATTCGAAATTATTTTTGAGCCTAATTTCATCCTGTCAAATTTTTTATACAATGTCGCTATGTTTTATAAGCTAAATGATGAAAACAACTTTTGAGTCTAATTATCAAACCCTGTATGGGGGAACTCTACGGTGTTAAAAAACAGTAAGAGTTTTTGTCTCAGGGAATAAGATTTCATTCAAGTCATAGTCCTAAGTCTCCTCAGATTATACCCATTTTTTTAGATTGTCATGTCACTTGCACTCGTTTATTTGTGTGTTTGGCCTTTATTGCAAGATGGTAATAGCAAATGTCATACAAATGTTTAGTTCAATCCACACTAATCTTTCACTGCACTGGTGATACATATATTGGATATTCCAGACCCTGAAATCCCATGCAATTAAAATTCGATCTTTCATAAGGTTGCATAGCTTGCCACTCAAGAGGATTAAAGAAAGACGTGTTGTTGATGGAGTTTACAATTACAAATGTTATTTATTACTATTGTAATCAATACAACATCCTTTTTCGATCCAAAGGTACAAACCAGTCTCTTGACGAGGAACAAGCTTAATGTTCGAAAGCTAGAGCGAAGAAAATAAAATATCCACTTGTGTAAACTCCATCAACATGTCATTCTTTAAAATGCTATCCTCAAAACGCCTACACTTCATCATTTAAGCACTACATCAACAGCATTTGCTTTCCCAATTCCAAGAAATGGACACTTTGGATGCAACACGTAATATAAACTGCAAAACGATGACAAGTAAAGAAAAAATGGTTATAAAAGTATCAAAATCTTATATTTCATCTCGTAAGGTATTCACTGGTTCACGCACATTTATAAGCATACACCAGAAGGATTCATAAAAGCCTATAATTTCACTATGACACTATTATAAAATGTCCTACAAAATAAACTACTGCTAGAAATGAGGAATAAAAAGCTAGAGAGTGAAGGGGATTTGAATTGAAATTCGATGCCGAGTTACACAAGTCCCCTCTACAAAGGCATAGTCGAGACACTTTATTTCGGATTTTAACTTCAGCACATCTTTCTTCTCCATCGTTAGGGGCTTGACTTAAGCAGGAACGATCTGTTGCGGATCCATATTCTATATTGTAATAAATAAAATACTCTTGTTAAAAGTAATATCCTTGTAAAGAGAAAGTTTTCAATTCAATTCTAAAAATTGTTTTTGAAGTTAAAGCTTTAGAGTTCGAGTTTTGTTAGGGTTGGATTATATAAGATTACAACTACAGAAAATAATGGAGTGTGCAACTACGCAACTAGAAGGACTTTTTATCTTGGGAAATGCCAATCCAATTTGTGTTTTATATTTCCATCGCAGTAAAAGTTTCTAATGCAAAGCATTCGTTCTGCTCGGAAGTATTTTTAGTTCATGGATATCATTAAAGTTTACATAGAACCCTTGACTACGTTTAATAATTTGATTTGTTGCATTTTAGAAAATTCAATTATAGATGACAAAGACACATTTTCTAGTTAAAATAGTTTGTTCAAATTCCAGATCATTAAATACAGTTTCTTTCAATAAAGGTATTAAAACTGTCCTGAAACTCAGCTTTTACTTTAGTAATTAAAAAAAATGAAACAATCTTGATATTTATTTAATGAAAGTGCCAAAAAATCAAAATAATTCAGATTTAATTGGAACTGCTACTTTGATTTCATACCATAGTAGTATTACATGATCATAAGTTTCAATCAATGTCTTAAAAAATTAATTCCTACATTTGAGGAGAATTTTTGCACCTAGTACTTACCATCAGCAGGTCCCCGGATTCCTTCTGTTTGCTTACGACACCATCCTGATGGGCAAGGTGTCACTGAGACTGGTAACCCGGGTAAGTCTTTGATAGAGGTATCATTATATGAAAAAGGGTCCCTGCAATCACCATGTTCTCCACGTGAGCGGCATACATAGCATTTGGTTGAGATACGTCCTATGAAAGTAATACTAAGGATTAAGTCAGGAAATGATTACCGTATTTATCGGAGGGGTTATATTCCGGGGGTAGAGTTAATGTTTCAAATCAATTTTTTCCCAAATTTAATGGAAAAACTTCAAGTTTTGACTTGTATTACACACGTCTATCACATTTCATTGTATTAGAATTAAATGGAATTTACACGTCGTACTTTAGGCAGCAGTATTTTTTCCAGTTTGATTATGATTAGTCTTCCCAAAAGACATTTCCGCCAATAACAATGCTTGACAATAATTAATATGATATGGTTTTATATTTTCAATTCTAACTCTGAGGACTTCAAATTTACCAGATTATTGTTGAGTATATCATGTTATTTTTGATTGTTTTGACTAATTGATTCCACTAACCGCACTTGAATACATCAAAATAACAGACATATTCTCGTACCCGTTCTACTTGACATTTCGTTTCAGATAAATTGTTTTGAGTTTGCATAACTGCTGTACCTATTTTTGATTAACATGTTTCATAAATTGAAGGCATTAAAGGTAAGACGTCAACTCAACTCTAAATTGATTGTCTTTATTTAATCTCCAAACTAAATGAACTTTTGAAAGTATCTCCCTACTAAAGATACGTGAAACTTTAAAGCAATGGGTAAGGCAAAAGAGCCTTTAATCTGTGCCTTTATTTTAACCCCATCGGCAATAAAACTACTCTTGCACACGTATGACTATTTAATTGTTGTTCAAGCCAGCCGAATATTATCTGAAGTAAATTAATCTCCCGTCACTGGCAATCCGGCTTAAGATTAGTATGAAGGGTTAGACATATGTGTTATCATTGTCACTAGTAATATGCTTTCATTATTAAATTTTGTCTCAAGTATTTATTACAAATTCGTACCTAAAACTGGCATAATAGTCTTTATAGTAATCAAAAGAAGCTTAAGTTCGGTAACCTCAGGCTTTCAATTATTTCCTTACAACTTTAATTCAAACAAAATTCAGCACACGTTCTTATCTAAAACCATGTTTATTTAAGTTTCTGGCTGCCTTTAAATAAAAGCAAGTGGTTTTCAATAAAGCCTACCTAAACAATTGTCTCTGTCCTACTTAAAGTTCTAATAAAAGTAAATTTCAACGAAATGTTTCTAAGAAACTGTCAATTTCCTGCAATGCATCTACTGCACATCCTGTTTTATTTCTTGATGTTATTTAAAATAAAGACTTTTTGAATTAAAGCCAACTTCTGCTTAATACTGGCTATTATTATTCTAACGAACTCCTTCACTTTATTAAAACATGCATTTCCTCAAAGAACCCATCCATACTGCTTGTAGAACAAGCCCGTATCTTTTATTTACTCCTTAGACCACCCCGCCTACACGAGTTCAGTCTCCAGACAAGGCACTTGTCGTAAAACGCGATTTAGAAACCCATAGGGAGTTACTTTTTCAACCCTCCAAAAAGGGTGGGGCTCTATTTCGGGGTGGGGCTCTATTCCGGGGGACTTATAGTTGCAAATTGCAAAGCAAAAATCAAAGAACATTTTACAAAAAAAAGCAACAATTTATGTCGTAAAAATCCAAAATTTCTTACAATTTTAGATGTGAAACATTAAAACTTGGCTGTAAACTAGATCCAACTAGATCCAGACTATATGGTGTCTTTATTTTCTGTTTCCATTATTTAAAATTGATTTTTTTATGTTCTACACTAAACTATATTTTTTGGATGGGGTTTTATTCCAGGGGGGATGTTATTTTTTCAAACCAGTCGCTAGAAGTGGGGAGTTATTTAGAGTGGGGGATCTAAATCGCGTTTTACGGCTTTATCAAATTACAAAGGTATTACGATTTAAAAGTTCCCATCTCCTCTTACAGTATTATATCCTGGCATTATAATCAAGGAACCAGCATCTTGTAAATTAACTGTTAATTTGCCCCAGAGAATTTGGAATCTTGAATTAAAAGAATTTTAATATGCAGCCAAGAACCCAGAGGAATTCTAGAGGACATTCAAATATCTTCATTTTACAGGCACAAACTTTTTGACCATCAACTACACATACATAAGTAAGCCTATGGCCTTTATCTTTGGCTTAACATTTTTTTATACTTTTAACTTTTCAGCCCCGAGTCTCGGGTATCTTTTGACTGCCCAGTAGGGGCACTAAAAGTTGTCCACACTGCAGTTTTACGCTAACTAACTTTGTCTCTTGCCCATTTTAACTGTATTTATAAACTGTCATATTCAGTAATAGTAGTAGGATAAACTCTTGTAAGCTATGAATTTGTCGCTAAGAAAATCATTTACTCTTTGATGTGAAGTTTTTCATGTGTTTATATTACAACTGATAATATGGAGCGTGAAATTTATCAATTTATAAAAAAAAACATTTAAATTTAAAAAATCACTCAGGAATTCTATATGTCTTCTGCTTAAATAAAATGTAATTACCTGCACATAAAGCTGCAAGGAGAAATATCACAACAGTAGGAATCCAAACACGTCGGTGCATATTAAAGCAACAGAATTTCCTTCTTGAGTTAAACTCCAATTCCCAGACTGTACTGTTGGGTTACTCCGAAAAATAGTTTTTACAATCCTTTCAATCTCATCTCCACTGAGATTTCTTTAAAGCTGAATTTGCTCAAGATTTTGAAAGTGATAAGAATTCTGAAGGTTCCTTCTCAACAAATAAAAAGCACTTCCTTTTCCTGATTAGTAATTCACCATATGGCAATCAGGATTAAGATTCTGTTGTTGGATAGAATAGCTAAAGACCAGTTGCCCTGTGGTCATTCTAAAAAGATCAGCCAGCAGTAGTAGTAGTTCTCTTACGTAGTTGTAGAGTATCGGAAGGAGAGCAAATAATGCTATTAGTATACGAATAAAATAGGATAGTAAAAAAAGTATAAGGTTTTTTGTATTACTTTATCTATCTCATAAATAAAAAAGAAGAATGACCCAGTTATTGTTATCCTACTGGGTGCATTCTATATTTTTCTTACCTTGAGATCATAAGTTTCCCTTTCAACAACCCCTTATGAAGTTATACAGTTGGGACACCCAGTCTGGACAGATCAGGGACAGCTGGAGTGTTAAAATAATAAGGGTACAAAAGGGCTAGACGAGGTCACTTTCACTAATGAGAACTATGTAAGGACCATAGTAATACCATATGATTCAATAATAACAAAAATATTGTGAATGAAATGGTTTTTCTTTAAAGTTGTGTCAATAGGAGTACAAGGTAAAAAGAGAAGACTTGTTCCCTAGCACCACCACAATACCACCACCCCCTGCATACCCCTTAGTTTACCTTTATTCAAAAAGGGCATGAATTATCTGTCTAGGTAGATGTAGCATTTTAATAGTGAATGTGTCTGCAGTGTGTTGCTAACACTTCTGGTTGGATCAGTTTTGTTAGGTGAATGTCTTAAGTAAAGTTGAGACTAATACTAATGTAATGTAAAAGTTGTTCAAGAACAGATTCTTATTGTTAGTGTTCTTAGAAATTGTCATGCTAACTGAGGTACTGAACACTATCTTGTGGTATGAAAGGTGTCAGTTATATTTAGACGATTGGCCATGATGATGGTTATGGTGATACAAACTGGAGACATTATCATTTTTTTAAATGCTAAAACAATGATAACCAAATAAATATTCAAGTTTCTTATTCTTAAAGCTAGAATTTCTTTTTATGTTTGGCATATCGTTTTGCAATAATTTTAAGCTCATAAAGTCTTCATAAGTATTCACGGATTCAAATTAGTACTCTTGAGTGATGCTAAATTTAGCATACATAAGGAACTTGCCCCAAGTAGATGTGAGCTATTTGGCATTTGGTTATTTAAAATGGTATCCAGAGAAGAGGGATGAATAAGGATAAGGATAATAATGATAAGGCAGAATGATATTAAGTTAAGGTACGATAAAAGAGAGGTTTTATTAAGAAAACGGACTATTTAACCAAGAGGTATCGTTGCAAAGAGGTGAATTAATTAAATGAAAAACACTCCAGCCGATTCGTGATAGTCCCTTTTCCTAATAATAGCTTTCTATCACTGTAAGGGACCTTATTATCCTTATTCCTCCTTCTCCGCCATACTTTTCTCATACCGCTTTTTCTGAGAATCCTTAAAACTAACAAAAATTTTGCAAATTAGTTAATACAGGAAGTCTAGAAGGCAGAGAAGTTTCAGGAAGGAATACTAAGAAAACAAAAGAATTGTACAAACATCAAATCACATGTTGGGCCACGGGGTGAACTTATTCATTTTATTAGGCCGTTAGGATTTCAGAGAAATTTCATTTTTCAAAAAGCGTTTCAAGTTTCTTTATTTGATAATAATTTATGAAAATAATGTCAATCATGTTTACATTGTCCTTGCAAATATACTAAGATTGAGCTTATACTTCAACTAAAAGAGTTTCGTTTAATGATGTCACTTTGAAAGGGCATGGTAACTGATACTGCATGAATTTCAAAGGAAATTGTTGCAAAATCAATTTCAATACTGGAACTCCATATATGTACGTTATGGGCTTAGATTTACAATAAATTCTATCAATATTTTCTATATTTTCCTAAATATTTCAACTATATTCAATATTTGAATTAAAACATTATTGGGAAATCATTAAAAACATTTCAGTTTATTAACTGTTCATTGCTGTTAATTATGTATACGAAATTTGAATGTGCCATATTAAATTTAACATACTTCGTGAATTTTTACATTTATTTACAAATTACAGAAATGAAATTCTTGAAATTTAGTCTTTATAATCACTTAAGTGTATAATGCGAGTAGGTTTCACAAACTCATTTATAACATGATTCCCTTATTGTAACTGCCTGAGGTTTAAGGGTTGGGTTCTATTACACGAAAAGGCTTGAGCTTGCTTACAATTTTCAATTCAAACTGAGATTAATACAGTACATAAGACTTGCTTCTGAAAACTCGTGCCTGAAGTCACAAAACCAAGAGTTGACATTCGTCAGAGTTTTGACTTACTGACAGAAATCCTTACGTTTTTAGTTTTATGATCTGCTTATTTTATTCTACTTGTCGTGTACTTTACCTTAAATTTTCAGACTGTCCATTATACCCAACAACATTTAATCATTTCGAACTTTATTCCAGATGGGGCTTAATTTTTCAAGCCTTCGCCTTCTATTTGTTATGATGCATGTGTTTAGGGAAGTTCTTTTAGGAGGTTTTAAATGTTTTAAATAAATAAGATGTCTTCATTTTACAATGCATTTATTCATTCCAGTCTTCTCGTGTAATTTCATGTGAAATATCTTATAATTAATCTTGGTACTTTGATGATTAAATTAAATCTGCATCTTTTTTCCCGTAGTTTAGTTAGAATCCTTGCTTACCTCATGTCCGAATAAAATACACAGTACCTGCCATGCCATGTTATACGCTTCAAGAAACAACAAGAAATTCATACTTTTCTTTGGAAAGTCTTGTCTTGTATTTAATAACTGAAACATTTTTTCAAGCACACGCACACCTACTTCAAAAACTTTAAAAAAAATGAGCATATTTGTTTTATCCAAACATTGAGAAAATCCTCTTTTTTGAGTGTTCCAGTCCAGACCGATCGAACTTGAGTTCCATGAATTAAAGATCTCTGACGAGATATGAAACTGAGTTAATGTTGAGATTTAGAGTGTCTCTGTCTTGATCTTCTCATTCGACTGTTTATTTTATATGAGCTAGCATAATGATTTGCAATCCGATTCACCCTTTTTTGTCTTTCTTGTCACGATAACATTGATTATGTTCTCAATTTTCTATCCATAATGGCTGAAGCTTATTCGAATATTCAATCGATGATTTCATACAGACTCCTTTTAATATCGTGTCTACAATTTTCGGAAGAAAATACTGCATCTAATGCCCCAGGAGTCTATACGATCATTAGGTTGTTATTATATGTACCTATGAGGGCTCTCATGTGGAATGAAATACGCCGTCCAGAATTTAATAAGATGCAACCCCATGCTTCAACCAAAAGCAGAGAAAGCCACTCCAGTTAGAAATATTTCCCTGTAATCCTACGAATTTAATACACCTGGCTAATTAATTTCAGGCTAAAATATCCAAACGGTCCAGTACTAAGGTGCTGTGAGCATTCTTATATTTCTCACTTAAATATTTGACAAAGATGTACAGTGGAACTCTTGCTAGTACATCGAGCTTCTTTAATTCTTCTTTCGTAGTTGAGAAGTAGCTTTAAGACGAAAGATTATACTAACTTTTTAAATAATGCACGGAAAAATAATCCAGAGCCGAAGAATTGCTTTTTCACTTAGAAAACAATACCTAAAAATGTTTCTTTAAACATTCGGTCGGTCAGACATTAGGCTTTGCACAAAAAGGAAAAAAATTGCTTGGACTTACAAGAAGCAAATTAACTTCTAGTTTAAAATGCATCACATCGCGAAATTAAATGATGTGCGTCACTTGAAGTGATATGAATTTGAAATGAAGTTACCTTAACTTGAGTCAGGGTTGAGGATGACATTACATTACATATCCTTAATACTTGGCCCTACTCTACTTTATGCCAAAAACCGTTATACTTTCTACATTGATGGCATGTTGGACTCATGGATGGGGAAAAGAACCAAGAAGGGCGCTTGATTGTGGCAAAAACCAATGTTAAATAGGATATTGGATAGAGTTTAAATACAAAGGTATCTATTCCGCTGAGCTCAGTCTGCTGTGGGAAGTTGGCAAGAGAAAGTGAGCTTTCACTCTTCAGTCGGTTCAACTTTATTTTGCACCATTGTATTTGCATTGCTGCGTCTCTGGAGAAGAAAACTTTGCAATAAGTTTTAATAAACTGGGCAGATAAAAGTTTTTTTGTTGGCTATTGATAAACTTGTATTGTATCGTTGGATATTGTTTGTGAGTAACGGTTTAAAAACCCCTACCTTCCAAGCTAGATATAACTAGAAACTTTTATATTTTAAGTGAAAAAACTACTTGAGATTTATTTATAAAGGGAAATAAATTGTGAAACAAACTTTTCTTCCAAAGCGTTAGTATTTTGAACAAAGGAAAGGTGCAAAGTTCTGAGGTACTGTGAGACGTGTGAGACAACCGAAGTAAAACGTAAGGTAAGAAATCTTCAAGTGTAAAACTTATGATAGGCCAATGAAATTAATTTCATGAAGGTTGGAATTCTAGATGAGTCACAGGAATTTCAATTAAAGGTCTTGGGATTTTATTTAGTTTACGATTCTGTAAAGCTGATAAGTCTAGGGACGTGATATTCAGGGAAATAGCTTTTTGAGTGAAATTATGCGAAGCGATGTCGATCTAGATATATATGTCTAGTGTCATGTCATGTCATGAGGGTTGACTTTAGTTGTTACTTACAGAAATAAAACGACAAGAATTCCGAGTTTTTTTTCTGTTTAACTTTGCCATTACTAAAATAATAGGAGAGGAATCGGGACTACATTTTATGTCATGTCAAGCAAAGAAAGTACGGAAAAGTTGTTTTCCTGTCGGGGTGTCTTGCAACATGGGAAATGTTCTTGTCGCTTGTGACTTTTGTGAATGTCCTTACTAACCCACAGTTTTCTCAAACGTGCTTTTTCGTAAGTAAAGTTAATACCAGGAGAATCCAGATATCACTCTTGCTTCAAATTAAGTGTAGCATCAACCACTATAAAACATTTTGCTACAAAGAGCCATAGACTAAAGTGTATTTATTCTTTAGTCTATGACAAAGAGCAAGACCTTTTTTATTTGCTTTTCCCATGGAAAACTAGGAAGTTTATTTGAAATAGCTAAGCCATATTAGATTTTGAGAAAAAGGGTTATAAATGAGAGGAAATTAAATCTAGGTGCTTGGGGAGAATGAGACTAATAAGAAACTTACGTAAAATAATAAACCCAATCAGGGGAAAGCATCTGGATAATGAACACTTGGAAATGAAAGGTAGGGGAAAACTTATGAGAATTTTTTGGCAGAGATTTAACTGAACTGTTGACCATGAGACACTCCGTGACTATTGGGACTGCCAAAAGTTCATTAACGGTCTCAGACTGAAGGGTCTCATTCTTGTGGTATGCGACCTAGTCAATCAGTTGATTTTTATATTTTATTTGCCCTTTCATAATCAACTAGCTCTGTGAGCTTGTAAAGAATGTAGGGTTCAATTCAATCTTAAAGTATCCAGCTCATGTAGGGATTTATCCAAACTAAAGGCCCTATTTTCAACATTACTTTTGATTTTGTTTTAAGCAAACTTTCATAAATCATTGTAGTTTCAACACTTATTTCTCTTAGACATCTGTTTCAGGTTACCACAATGGAAATTTAATTTGACAAAAATTTTACATTAGCAGTAATTAAATACAGACAAAAGGGTACAAAATAAAGATTAAATTATGACATGATGAGTAAAACTAAGCAGTTCATTATAAACCTTTGGGATTATTTCTCTTAAGATTGGAAAAAACTAGGTAGAAGTAATTACTCAGATAGGAAACATGGTTTGAGGCCAGTATACATGAAAGTCAGGTAGAAAATGGCATTGCGAAATTACAAAGAATGCTTTACAACTTAATATAATTTGAATTCTTTCCTCTAGTAAAGGCAATGGTATTTTCTAAGAAAAGCTTTCTCAATCCTACTTAAGTATCACGAATGAAATACTAAAAAGTTACATGCCATGAGTACACTTGAACTGGGTAGCTAGAAAACGAGAAAGAAGTTGGTTTCTAAAGATAGGTAAGTAGCTTTGTAACAGCGTTTTTAATTTCAGTTATTCGGGTACATGTAACGGGGCCCCTCTGATATCACTGAAGTCGGGTCTGGTCTAGAGGTCTAGGGTACGTGTATTATCTAAGTAATTAATTACCTAGGGTTTTTCTATATATCCTCATTCTTACATTATTAGAGAGCTCAGTCTACAGTAGAAAAAATACTTCAGTACATCAATACCAAATAACTATAACAATTGCAAACCCAATTATCCAGTTATCTGCAGTGGCCTTTTTTAATTTATACGAGCTACAAGCTGCATGAAGCTTGTTCTGCATCTTGTATCATCCTATGGCTTCATGCAATTATATTGGTCATTTTCAGTCAGTTTAGCAATACTTAGGACACTCCACTGTAATAATGATTGCAATGGGCCGGAAATGAAATCAAATTAAAGCGTACGCGACTTTCTAAAAAAGGTTTCTTGCACTTAGGGAATTAATCAAAAAAACATATTCATTCCATCCAGCAGTCATGATAGCATTTTTTTCAAAAGCTCCATTGATCTCTGTTGACCTTAGTACAAAAGTTAATCAATTAGCGTAGACAAGTTTGATCGCTTTGAAAAAAAAATACGGGATACCACCTCCGGAAATACTAACAAATAGGATGTAGTAACTTCAAACAAAGTGCACAACATAAAGGGGAATTTTCAGTTCTATCCTCCCTCAAGGGATAAAGTGTGTGGCGTGGATTTACATTGTTTCAACGATCAAGTTAACATTTACGTCAAATTGGTTTCCAAGCTTAAACTTTTATTTGCGTCATAAAAGTAACTCACAGACGAATAAAATATAAACTTCTAACGTCCAAGGCCCAAGGTAACAAAAATTGTTTGCCCTACTCACAGTTTTTAGAACATTGGGCACTTTTTAACAGCCTTAATCAGTACTCAATGAAAAGAGTAGTGTAGTCCAACAAAATACGTAGGTAGAAAAGTTTTTTTTTCAAATTATAGCTTTTGTGTGTACCACCGTAGTATTGAGTAATATTAAGGGGTTAATGCTTTTTCCTTACGTTTAACATTTCTCGTTCTTATAGTTTATAGAAAGCAGTTCTAATGCAAGAGAAATGAACGTTTATGTACCTGATACAATTTTTAACAGGGATAAAGAACTTCTTCTAGCAGGGGGCCTAGAAATTGCTGAAACTGGGGATTTCTTAAACTAACTCCATGCTATCTTTGCTTTTCGTTTCCTTGATGAGTTGTTTAAGGTGAGATTACTGTGTGAGGGGTTTTTCTAAGGCCCTATAAGTCCCTCAACAATTCTTGGGAATGATAGTTTGCAAGGGCAATCTGAGAT
>JAQGBU010000206.1:0-46455 GCA_034698605.1 Isotoma decorata
CGTTGTGGTTTTAACCGGTTAAAACCAGTTAATCACAGTTCAAAATCCCACCGGTTTTAACCCATCCGAAACCCTGCTCATCAGTAGTAGTAGTATGGAATGATGAAAAAATACAAATCTCATCTGGGATGGATCCCTATCACTGTTTTTGACTTGAGCTCAGATCAATCTTCATAAAAACTACAATATATTTGATCATAGTAATAGAAAAACAATAACTGGAGGGTTTTTTTACATAGGCTTCCTATTTTTTGATTATAACTTTATCATCACCCTCATTATTATCATGTTCATCACCCAGAGATGTATTATTGACCAATTGCATGCACCGTGTGTTATCCCAATTCGTAAACCTCCTGTTGTGAAATGAGAGATCACCGGAGCCGGAGTCCGATCGAAATACCCATCTCTTGTATCCTATTAAAAATACTTGGGTATTTTGTACAAATAGAAAAATTATATCATACATTATTATAATCATCATGTACAGCTAGGTTTAGCTGCTATTTCAATTAGAAGCTGAAATCATTCATATGAAGCACTAAATTAACTGGGAGCAGCTCAGCCTCCAGCCTTCTTTCTTTCCTGACAAGTACAGGTAAATAGGTACGTATTGAAATTAGGCAATCTCAGAGCCTTAAAAAGTTTTGAATTTTATAAGAAATTTTTGGAGCATTTGAGTCCAAATACCTAGATCAGGTTTAGCTGGGCAACCTAAATATTTTTATACATAAATAATAATACTGTGTGCTTTTTGACATACGAAATATCCTATAATAATATTAATGCTACTAGTTTAGTTATCCATAGTAGTTATACATACTTGATGATTTGCTGTACAAAGAAAATAAAATTGTGTGTTAGCAAGTCGTATATATCTCACCATAAGATTCATGAACATTCGTTGGATTACTTATTATTATATTAAAATATAATAATAATGTCTGTATCCATTCTAAACCTAAAGGTTACTTTAGTTTAACCGTGGTAAATGATATAATGTGGTTCTTCATGTATCATCATTATTCTTATTATTATTATTGGTGCGAGTTGTGCGAGTATTAATTTTCTCTCCTGTTCTTTTCAAAGTTCTTCCTTACTACTACTACTCCTTTTCAAGTAAGAGACTTTAGAATCACTGAATCTGGAATTGCTTCCTTATATGGGGCCCTCGTGGGTCAAAGAGCGAAAATCCTCTGCTTTTCTATTCTAGTTGTACAAGTGAACCTGCTCTCTAAAAATTAAAAGGCTCATCAAGAAGAGACCACCGAAAATCTTTCTTTTGGCATGCATAATTAAAACACATGTAGTAGTAAACACCATTTCTTTCATATATATACATGGCTTAGCTTATTTGGTAGCTATTTCTTAGTTTCACTACTTCATATCACAAGTACATCGTAGTATATGATAGCGAACAATGACAGTTTTGAAAGTGTGAAAATTTTGTAATTTACATGCTAATATGATGAAAACACACATCATTCAAGAGGGATTAACGTAACTTTAGTTGTGGGTCTTTTGACACGTGCTCTGTAAAAATATGCTGGTTCACTCTGACTCGGATTTTTTTAACGTGTTACTTATATCATCATTATCTACAATATGTTCGAATTACTCTTTGCAGTCGCTAGACACAGGAGTGATTTTATAAATAGGTAGAGTGTAGGTTGAAGGTACAATATTATAACTTTGTCAGTGCCTTCTTTTAAGGATCTCCTCTTACTTGGTTCTTTAGGAAGATAGAATTCGAATGGATGAAAAAGGCTTCGTTCATTTTTCATCACCATCTTCCAATTCATAAACTATAGTACCATCATTTTCCTCTTCATCAGTCTTATAAATGCATAAATAGTACCTGTCTGTCTGGCACAGGGAACTTGGGAAGTTTTAACCAAAAGGAAGCTTAATGGTATGCTTATCTAAACTTTGAAGTTAGTACATGATGCAAATGCGACAAAATCTGCAGTTAGTGGTAGTAGTAGTAGTAGTGGCAATGATGGTAAAAGAAAATCTTAGCTTAGCTGTTAGGAAGACTTGGGATCATCATTAGGCTATATTTCACACTGTGTTTTGACACATATACAAGTCAGACCACACTGACTTTTTACATTTCCAGCATTCTTCTCCACATAATAGCATATACTCAAGAGGGACGAAATACTTTCTCCAGCTGCCTTTGCATCCCTCCCTTATTGCTTGCGAAACACTCTGTACACGCATTAAATTATAATCCCTAATGCAGTCATCTAAAAAATTGAGATGGTTGTATGATTCGATTAGATGCATAATACACATGCACATGTTATTTAACTTTTGCTACTTCCTGTTAAACAAACCAAAAATTTGCAACAATTTCTTTCTTCCGTTCATTATTGCCTACTTCTCCACCTCCAACTTCCAACCCAATCTGAATGACATTAAGTGAAACCATTTAGTGGTGTCATTTTAAAATGTAAATGTCGCTGTCGTAAAGTCAGAGAAAAGTAGAGGAATAAAATGTGTCGAGTAGAAATTTAGATCTTTCGAATGGCATTTCCCAGCTACGCCTACTATACCCATCTCTTTTCATAATTTTTCTCATGTTGTTGGATGAATTTGGGTAATTTTTGGTTTACAAAGAAATTCCTGCAAGTCTATTCTAATGCGTTTTCTGTAATTTGATTATGTCAATCTGATTTGTTCGTTTCTTAGTAATAATGAAGATGACTTAGAAAATAGAATGATAAACCTACTGATGTTTGAATGCACACGCTTTTGTCACTTCCATATGTAGAAAATCAGCCATGCAGTTGGAGACTTCAAAAAAACTAGGGATATTTTGTCCTTAATATTATAATCTAATTCTGTTTTTAAAGTTTTCTACTTTCTGCCTGTGCATTTGAATAGTGCAGAGTGTGATGGATATCAAAACAGAATTTTATTATGACTTACTAGGAATATCTATACTGATTTTTGTATACGGTTTAGAAAAATTCGGAATATCCTTTCCTCAATCTTTTATTTCATGGCATGTCACACACAGAAAAAAACACGTTCCGTCCCAAGTCAGCATGTCATGGGTGAATGAGACTCGAGCCAGGGCCAGCCAGGAGGATTCTGAATAATTCTGATATGGATTGGAGTTCATTTCAGTCAGTGTAGTACTTTAATACGTACGTTTATAATAATAAAAACACTAGCTGAAATGCAAGCGACTGCATATAAGATTAGAATAGTATAGAATGATGAGATGAGTAAAATCCAAGAGGTGTTTTTTCCCAAATAAAATCTTGGAGAAAAAGCATAGGTTAAACATTGTAGATTAGAAAATAACAGGAAGATTTCTGTATCTCTTCAAGAGTGAGAAGATTGCATGTTATGTGACAGAAAAGTAACATCAGTTTAGAACAGAAGACAGTGTGTGCTACTACCAGTTCTACTATTACTACGACTACTACTTCATGTTTTATGTATCATGTGGCGAGATAAGATTCAAGATTGCCATGATGATCATGATCTTCAGAGAAGGAAGGAAGGTTGGCAGTGGCAGAAGGGTTGAGAGGAGATAATATGGTTGGATTGCAAGTTTTAACTTTTTTTGAATAGGTAGGATGATATGTTTGGAATCTACTGATTGTGCAATGTTATTATAGTTAGTCTTGTTGTATGAATCACTTGAATGAGACGATTGAATTAATCCTTTGGGATAGAGACACGAAGGGAACAAAGAATGCCACACCTGATGGTGATATGGACTGACTGACCAATACTTGTTCTTCTAAATCCCAAGAGGATGCTATTTTATTGGGCGTTTTTATTGCATCTCTCAATAATTTGATTGACACTTGTAAATCTGATCTCATAGCGGGAATACAATAGTTCTTTATCAAAAATATTCCATGCTAAGCTGATTCATTACAGCTTGTAACCTTTCCCATCCCTCTGATCTTCTTTACTCAATCAGTCTTGAATGACTCTAGTCTGCAAAAAATTATATAAACACTAAATTGATCCTTAAATTCACTATTCATCTAGCAAATAAGGTTTATCTACATTCTGCATTATTTCTGGAGACGATGACCAACTAAAATCCAATCAAAATGTATTGTATGCATGCATTTTGTAAAGTATCAAAATCATAAAGCTATCCGCCGACTGCAAATATCAACAAAAATCTACCCAACTTTGGAAATTCGAGTGCAGTATCAAAAATGTTTAACGAAGGAACAAAAAATTGAAAAAAAATAATTATGTGATGATTAAATATATTGCATTGCCGACATGAAAGCTTGGTATGTAAATGGATTAATATTTTTTTAGATTTTTATTTATGGGTGATCAGAGGGAGAAATGCATCGATGCGGGCATGCTAATAATATTATGTTCAATGTGCAGGAAATTTGGAACAGTGCATCTATGTTTATGTTTGACATTACAACAACTTTACAACTCTGATGAAGTTTGGCAAATGTTAAGGTATTTCATAATGAATATTATGCTTGGTAATCGGGTAACTGAGACCCATACCACCAGATGTGAAATATTGTGATACAGAAAAAAGAGTTTGTTCAATACGTGAAAGTAAGAATCATTTGTGAGAATAATATGAGTAACATAAGCCTACGCATATCAACTTGTCACATCTTTAAAAGTCTAGATTCAATTTCATTTCCTTACACATATAATGGGACACACCGATGCTATGATATTTTTAAATCTATCTCTGAGCCTTTTCTAAAATTTGTGTAGCATTCATGAAAATAGATTCGTTTTTGGTATGAACTACTTATACAGGGAAGACCCGGGTTTTTTTCTTACTTGGATGAATTTTGGAATTCCAGATTTACTTGGTTAACTTGTTTCAGTCACAAAGTCACAACTCATAGCCGCAGCAAGCCAAGCCCAAGTTTTGAGTTTGTATGCTGTAGTTGGATTGCATACTGGGATTGCACCACACAAGTATGAGATGACACTCTCAGCATGATGAGACAAATAATCTGAATTTCTAAATAAACAAAAAAAATGCTAAGGAAAGCAAAGACCTTTACTGCTCATTTCACATTTTTTAGTGGAAAAATGTTAGATTTATTTTGTAAAGAGGTGTGGAACTTGTGGGACGCAGACACAACATAGGATAGGTTGCCCTGGTAAACTAGATATTTATACGGTCTTGGTCGGTGATCAGATCATCGTGATATGATCATGTCATTTTAAGTACGACAAACACCTAGCCACAAGTTGACATTTATGACAGACACAAGCCAAGGTGCTTGGTTTGTTTCTTCCTGCTGTGTGACCTTATCTTGTCCCTTCAGTCAGTTCCTTCCTATTTTTACTGTGTACAAAGAAATGACCTTAAGACCTAGGCATCTGTAACGATTTAAAACTACTAATAATATTATAGAAAAAAGAAACAAGGTTACAAGGTTCCAATCTAAGACAAAATATAAACAAAATGTAAAATGTAACACAAACTAATAATAATATTATTTTCATGTCCACGTTTATCGTCCGAACATAGTAGAACTAACCCTTTGAGCATTGCGTGTGGATTATTCTACTTTTTCTATTCAAGTTTTGTTCTCCATAAAGAGGACGCTTGGAAATTTACGATTTGTTCGAAGTCGATGATGAGCAACCACGAGTTGGTTTTACGACCCAATTAACCTCGTTCTTGTGGTCAGAAAAGTGTGAGTTCCAAGCCCACCCTGTTGTCTACCTTTTGTCGAACAGGTTGTCTTTCAAGGTAGAATGGGGCTGGAAGGTATGACAATAGCAAACAGTTATTTTTCTGCAAAAGTTAAAAATATTTTCACTCTTGTTGAATATCTTCTGAAATTGAAAGTCTTTTGAGTTTGCATTCAGACAACTACACAATGATTATGGGGCATGTGCATGGGTAGGTTTACATTATTTTGAAGTAAAAATCTTTCAAAATCGGAAAATAAATACTAAAAAGTTGGATTGGAATTGTTCTTCTACCTTGTACCAAAGCAGTGTCGCTTTAAGCTTCGCTTCATTCTGTTTTGGTATTCAAAGGGAATATAAAAAGAATGACGCTGGTCATTATCTTTGGACATGTCATGAAATTCCTTAAACGACTGCATTTAAGAAGCTTCACTACCCAGTTGTGGAGATTATGAGAGTTATTTTAATCAAGACATTGTACAAATGACAGAGGAAAGCATTGCTTTATTTGCAGAATGAGAAAAACACAAGTTTGATAGTCTCTTCTTTAATGTTTATAATTTGAGCTTGCGACATGATTCCAAACTGAGTTTATCCCCAGGAGATAACATCCATTGACTCACTAATAATCCTTAAGTACACTCCAAGAACAAGACTAGGTGGTGTTTTATAAGATTTGGGCACTTCTTTTAGAGGAAGTATCATTGTATTATATGATCACAGTTAGTTCTTCAAGAGAAGTTTAAATTGACCGTCCTCATCCTTCGTTCATACGTCCACGCAACCGAACATAATCCATTGAAGTAAAGTATATCCTGTTCTCTAGTTTCTTAAATTTTTCGTATCATTTTCTAAGCCACACCGACAACTTAGTACTTTTGACCAATTATGTCTTTAATTTTATTATGATCGAGGGAAGTGGGGGAAAGAAATCTCATATTTGGAAGTGAGTGACCACATTGCAGGCAGTTTTACCGAGTTTATGGATGAATTATGAATTAGCAGCTTTGTTGGTCGGTCAAGTTTTAAAATTTTATGGTGTATCTTTTTATGCATTATGTTTTATCATTTGGTAAAAAACACCAAGCTATGTTGTTGACCTCTCTACATGGTATGAACATTCAGTCTGGTGAAAATAAATGATGTAACGGGTAGGTAATTGATTGGCAAAGAAAAACAATGCATCAAAGCAAAGAAGTTAGACTTATTTCCTCTACCGGTTATCCATTTTTATATAATAATACCAGTGTCCAAAGAGAGTAGAATCCCATGTGGATGAATTGTGGTCTGCCTTGTTCTTTAGATTCAGTTTAAACTCGCTAGCCATAAGATTCCAAAGAAAACACAGATCCTTTTTTGAATTAACTACTTATTTTATTATTATATCTAAACGAGCTAAGCAACAATGATGTTTCAAGAAATCAAAATAATTATCTCGCAAGACCCGTATTCCTAGGTTATTTAGCATGATGAGTATTACTACTGTAAAAGGAAATCCATTTTTACCCCTTTGAAATGAAGTAGAGCACAAAGTAGAGTGCAAAGGGTCACACCACATTCCTTAAGGTAAGGGCATGAAATTATATTCCTTTGATGAAAAGTACATTATAGTTATTGTGACAAGAGGGTAACCGTGGCCAATCCGAATTTAAACTCTAGATGAGCAAACGCACCAAGATTTCCTGACCAGATTGCCTTTATTTTTTATCTACATGATAAAAATACTTGAGATAAATATTTAACTGTAGGGTTGTATGAAAATATCTAGAATTGAAGAATGTGACTTTAAAAGCTTGAGGTAATCTTCTTGACTTGAACTAATAATCTTACAAGTTGAAATTATGCGAAGCTGTGAGCGCGGAAAAGTGACATTATTATATTGTTCGCTCTAGAGTCTGATAGCCCAATTCTTCATTCATCGGCAATAAAGTCGATTTCCCAAATATGAACTTGTAGCTTATGTATGTTATGAGATGTGTGTAAAAAAGACTGTAAGGTAGTTACTGTTGGCATGCACATACAAGCAAGCTAGTTGGATTGCAGCAGGTGACACATGACGAAGTTTTGACATTCAGGTTCCATATTTGGGCACAAGCCTTGCCAGGGGTCTCCCTCACTCCTAAACAAGTGAGAAGGGAAAGATAAGATGTTCCATATCGTCCTCTGCAACAACCACTTCCTTCTCCTTTATTCTTTATTTTCAAATGTTTAGAGAGAGGACTTCACGTACCCCAGTTATTGTTAGTATAGAATCATAATAGCCATAATAATAATAGTAATAATAATAACAATAATCATAATAATATTATCCAACCTATAATACTACTTTTCTGGATATATTTATTTCAAATACTTCACTACGGCTTTCACGAAGTCCTCACTTTTTATATAATGGTGTGTACCAATCCTCATTGCATCAGGATATGTGTCATAAAGCAATATTTAAATATTTGGACATAGCAATAATATATTACCTTTTGGTATAATCAAAAAATGCTTAGGTTGATTCATCAGTATTATCTGAATAGGGGGAAAGAGCTATTAATAGGGTATGAGTTAAATATGATTTTGAGAGTCTTTTGAGCAGTTCTAGAAGTTAGTAGGTGAGAAAAAAATGAAGACCTTTGGATATGGTAAAAAAGTCTGCGTTCATAGCCGATAGCAGTCAGTTTGAATTTAATTAGGAGGTCGTGAATCCATAATCTACGAAATCATCATTTTTTCCTATCGGGTTTTTTTTCTCCTAAATTATCATGATACACACACTGCCTTTTTCCAAAGTAATTCAGAGGCAAGGCAACACTTACTTTGAGACGGGAGATGTTATATAAAAAATTGTAATAAGGGTTTTTTGAGCAAGACTATTGCTACACTTTGCTTGGCTCTATTATTACAAGAAATGAACCTATTTTGAACTGTATTGTTATTTTTTTTTTTAAATTTAATTAATATCTTATTTATGTGAATTACAAAGGTGTTAAAACCTCTTTTTATCTAGTAATTGAGTTTTACTTTAAATCGATGTATTTCAGAAACATTGTTCTTTTTTCCAGTCAAAAGATATATAGCTATGAAGGTTATGCTATAAAAATTCAAACCGCACAAACCAGTGTGTGGAGAAACATTATAAAACAAACCCTTGAGTTTCGGAAGAAATATTAATATTACAAAGACCTTTTAAGAAGAAAGAAACTTGTTGAAAGGAAGGATTCTTGACATACATACTATAACACAGTTGATATTTATTAATGCGTCAAAAACGTACCGAATTTATATGTTAAAGTCGAGTTCTGTTTATTCGCACTGCCAAATTCTTTCAAGTAGACAAACAATAGAAGTTTGCATTATAAGTGCACATGTACTTTGACGGAATGGAAACCGAACAAATTGTCTTAGTTGAAGACTTAACACAATTTGTTCGTCTCATAGATAAAAAAGATGAGCATACTTTTAGTTAAATTGTTACTATCTTAAAAGAAACCTATTAGTCATACCATCAAACTACTAAGTTCTAAAATAAAGTTTTATCAAGAATTGGCGAATTGAATCGCAACGGAGATTCTCAGTTTCAGTTGATTCGTTTGGTTCCTAAAAAATAGGATTGAGATAGCTGTAAAAGTGATTGATTTTTATATTTAAAAAAAGTATTGGTACTTGAACAAAGCCTGAGTTGAGGTTTAAAGGGCTTTATTTAAAAAAAAATGAAAAACAAACGACGAGCAGAAAAGATAGGGTACTAAAACCAGTTAAAAACTTTTAATTGATCAACAGCCTGAATTTTATCAAACCCATTATTAAACCGATTGTGGAATTACACGTACCGAGTTATAATAAAACTGATTGGAGGTTAAAGCTACTTTAAAAGTTTAAAAGTGATGCTTGTTGTTTATAATTTCATTGAAAATTGAGGAAATATGTTGCAATTCCCAAACTTTCTAACGAACAAATATCCGGTTCAACTTCTAACTTACAATTAGATGTGTGGTATTTTACATGAACATTAATATCTTCAAAAGTTTTTTTTTTACTCAGCATGATTAAAACATTTATATAAGTTGTAGAAAGAAAAGTTTAACAGTTAAAACCTAAAGTTTCGAAGAAAACGAGACCGCCCCCTTCACCCGCATCAATTAATAAAAAACATAAAACTCCGAGCGATTTGAATATATGGTATTCGTTATTGATTCATACTCTAGAATTTCAAGCCAAGCAAAACTGTTTAGTGTCCTATACCAAAAATGTATATTTATCCAGTATTAATTATAATTCTTGAAATTTACACACAAATCGGAGAATGTTCTAAGAAACAATCAAAAACCATTTTTGAGAATTTGAAGCCTTATTGGCTGAATTTAAAAAGGAACACCTCAGAAATCAAAATTTATTTGCCACACGAGGAAATCTTAACATCTGAGAAGGAAATAAAAGAACTGCTATGGATTTCTGAGTTTTTAGACCAACTTCTATTTCAACCAAATGAATTCAGTGCAGAAAACATTCCTAATACATACCTTATCTACAAAGCTAAAAATTACACAAATTTGACTCATGCAAAACCCTTTATTCCTAAATTAACTGAAATCTGTAGAAAGCTCGTTTTCCTTTTTGCTTCTTTGGTCCATAATTTTGAAGTTATAAGACATCATCAGGATTTCAGGGTTTCGAATGATATTGTCATTTTAATTATTAAACATTACCAATTAAAACAGATCCCCGAAATGCCTCCAAGATTTGTCCTACTGGTAAATTCCACTGGACTGTACAGGCTGTGCATTTTTTGTAGTAATTATATAAATCATGTTTGGCAAGGAATGTCAACAAAGAAGGTGGCATTTTCGACCAGACTTGCTGGAGGTTCACCTATTGTTTATTCCAACATTTTGAATCTTTCAGGGAACTTAATGAACTACTTTTACTCAAAAAATCGATCCAAACCAGAACCTGATAAGGATTTTATAGATTTATTTCTGGCATTTGAAGTTGCTTCGATGCTAAATGTTTCGGCATCCATAATCCCATATAAAGTTAATCATAAAGAACATATTTCCATATTGTTCAGAGTATTAGCAGCGAAAATGAAGTATACGGGAACACACTTCTTTCTCGGTGAAAATATAGACACAAAATTTCTATCGTCTATGCCCTCCAGTTTATTTGACTTCAAAGGAATGATGGGGCCAATTGGATATCAAGTGTTGATAGCAACCGCAGCAACTTCACTTTTTATATCTTTAGCACTATTCTTTTTGATGAAGATTGCATATCAAAATGGATTTAATCAGACTCCTTTAAATCTCTTCAGGTCCATTGAATTAATTGTTCGTTCGATGTTAGATCAATGCCAAGAAAAATTACCCTTTAAAAACATATATTTCCGACTTACTGTCATACCATGGCTATTTTACTGTCTAATTGTATCAGAAACTTACAGAGGCGAGTTGGTAGGATATTTAATAAAGCCTTCAGTATCTTCAGGTCCAATGACTTTCTCAGATCTCGTAGAATCAAGTAACAAATACTTTGCATTGGCTCAGAAAATAAATCAAACAATTGAGACATGCACTGTAATACAGAGTAACACATTGACTGTACTACAATTTGAAAATAAATTCAAAAAAACAAATTATTTTACAGCAATGCAAAAATCTCTTAATAGCTGTAAGTCAATGGAAATCAGCTATACAAAAGCTTACCAGAGAATTTTAAAAAGCAAGGAAGCCTTTATTGCAGAGGCTAATCAGTTAGAAGCGATAATTGATGCATCAAAAAGATTTAGTTTTCGAAAGAACTTTAGAATTTCCGATGAGGCCATTCCGAAAAATGTGTATCTCTACGTTAATCATGACATTTTTTACAAAGGCATTTTGTCCCTTTTACAGCGATTAAGAGATGCTGGAATAAGTCAATTTTACATAAATAATCAGGAACGAAAAAACTTAAAAAATATACGGAAAAATTTCAACAACATCTCTGAGCATTCAAATGCAAGGATAGAAAATGATGGGCCACAAGTGCTACGTGTTCATCACTTTCAGGCTTTTACGCTTTTGGTAAATTGTTTGATCCTTTTCTCTGCTGTGGTATTTTGTATTGAAAATATACAGTCTGGAAAAATAAATAAAATTTATGGAAAATTAATCAAAGAGTATCAGAGTAAATGTAACACAGTTCGCTCAGATTCAGAAATTCTTGACAAGTTTCATGAAGAAGACTCGGAAAAGCATGACGATCCTCAAACACCGGTGCAAATACGATTACAAAGTATTACTTCTCTGGATGAAGTTTTTCAAGCCGATTTAGACGAAAAAGACGAAGAGACAATGGAATCAAAATGACTAAATTTAATTATATTTCCCACAACGAGCTCATTTTTATCCAATCTACTATTATAAATCATTTTTAAATCAATTTTATTTAATTTAATTTCCACTAATAGTAGTAAAATTCACAATTGATTTTTGTTTGAATTAGTAACGTTTTCAGAAAATAAATATAATTTTAGTGTAATTTTAAGTGTTTTAATTTATGATTGAACTACCTACTTAATTTTAACCTATGCATTTGTATTCAGCAAGGACAAATACAGGAAGTTGCATTTTCTCATACAATTTTTCATTTGGAGGATTTTTTAAAGACATAAATACCCCTAAGTTAAATTGGCAGCTTTGGATCGTTTTTTATATCATCATTCAGAAAATTCCAAACCCAATGAACTGATTTTGGTGGAATAGAAAGTAAAAAGAAAGTTAGACTTTTCATTAATTTTTGTAGTTTTTGAATTTGGGATTGCCAATAACATTTTAAGGAGAATTGATGCTTGATCTGAGGGATGAAAATTTCAAACGTTTGTCTTTGTACCTTCATTTTTTTATTTAATTACTGGTTTCCGAATTTTTAAAAATTATTTACGCTTTCAGTAAGTCTCGTGTTACATAATTCCATTAAAGCCTATTCCATTTTAAAATCTTTAAGTGAAAGTTTTACCACACTGAATGATAATAATATTTCCGAAAGAAATTCTAGTGCTCGAGGATAATTTTTTGTGCAGGAGCATTCTTAAAAATTAAATTTAGAAAAGGGAAAGAAACAGAAACAAGGTGTTAGTTCCAGGTTAGTGAGGATATTTTTGGATGTCAAAGAAAATAAGGAAAAATCCGAATTAACAATTTCTAGACTGAAAGAACATACGGCATTATGATAAAAAATGATAATGAGAAAGTGCTAAGGGTGATATTATTACCTATTCATTATGGCCAAGTGCTGACGTTAATAATAGTGTAAGCAAAGACGTTGAGATGAGAGCTTTCCAAGTGAGAACTAGAGACTTAAGGGCGATTAGTAATAGTAAGATTCATTGAATATGCCACTGCACGGATGACATGTCAAACGTCAAGATCCTCCTTAAAGATTAACTTCATCTTTCCTCATCTTTTAAAATTGTTTGGTCCGTTTAAGTAGATAAACCTTGATGCATTGAGCCATGTATGTATGCAACCGAGATAATTATCATAATATTCTGAATCTGATTAGGATCAACAACATCGCTGATCTCTGTTGCCGTTAAAGAGATATTTAATCCTTTTTTGCCTTAGTTAGCCACTGGTAGAAAACCCTGAAGGTAAAAAACCTCTGTCTTCTTCATACATGGAACGAATTAAATTAATTCTGCATTGGAAAGGTTAGTTCTAAAAAAATTAAGGAAGGGAAATGAACATTAAATTTATTTTCTTTGGACAAACTAGGTTTTACATTTCCTCCTTAAAAATTTAATAGGGAAAAGGTATACTAGAATATTATCTAATGTTCTTGTTATAGTTAGTATGGAAGGGAAAAGGAATTCAAGATAAAAACGACAAGATCTGCATGACAGGATTCTGGTTGGGTAATAAGTGTGGGCGATCATTAGTCTTCGCTTAGGTATTCTCATTCATCATTGAACAATTTTTAAAGGAATTATGACCAAAATTCAACATGATTTCGATGCAGTTGGACTTTTCAACAAGATGCGTAGGATTTGTCGTCACTATTTTGTTCAGTTTAGCTGAACTTTTTCAAAATTAAGAATAAAACTTGCAAGAGTTGTAAATCAAAGTTATAGAAAAAGCACCAACCATCGCATATTGTGAAATGTGTATTATATGTATATAATTTTTGTTAAATGAAATAAATATTTATGCATTGCACTTTTGGGTGTTTCTAAAGTTTTGTAACAACGTTTTACTCACTTCGGTTGTATAATATTAGGCTGGTGGAGGCAACTGGAATGAAGTAACATTGATACATGGATCTTTGTGATTTATCTAGTAAATGTGAGCAAAATGTCCCTTGTGTGAATTTGAATAGATTATGTCATATATTATGTGTCAAGAAGAGAATAGTAATTTTTACTAAAATCTATCACTTATTTTACATAGGATCACCCTGATAATGAAATGCTATTCAATCCATGCAACATTTGTTTGCTAATCATGTAGCATTATTCTTAGAGAAAATTCCGATTTGGGTCGTATGCCTCATTTTTAAGTATTGGTTGTATAAGTTGCCCATTTGTCGGTGTCTAGGTTAGTTCTTTCTAGGGAAAAAAATGTAAAGGAAGAGGAGACGAGAGGTACCAAGTTTTAATCCTTGTGTCCAAACAGAAGTCCCAAATAAATTGTCGTGTGACAAGCCAAAAAATATTGACAAATGGAAAGAATATGGGTATCTAGGGCTAAACTGTGTTTCTTCTTTTGGACATTTTTTTTTATCATATTTCCCTAAAGCTCAAAATGTAATCCAATCAAGGGAAATGTTGTGGAAACTCTTCCATCTGGGCTAATCAATCAAGTGTCATCATTCCACGTGTGTGACAAATCTTTTATATTGCTATATGTATTCTTTTCATTAAAATATTATTATCGTTCTTAAGGGAGTTAACGCGCGTCTATGTATGGAATTGTTACTCGTTTTTAAATAAAGGAATAACAGATTATTCTTGCAAACTTTGCTAAATGACTCTCTATATAGTTAGAATATGTTACGGTTTCAATCCTAACAAATTCCAAATCTTAATTTAGGCTATTTGATGCACATATGGCATACCCATACGCAATAATATAATTCATTGGAACCAATCTTAACTAAAATGGAATAAAACTCGTTGCGTATAAAATATAAGCCAGCAAAATGAAATAAAATATTTAAAAGTTTTCAAGGCATCCTGGAACAAACGAATTATTAAAAAGTGTAAATACTATAAAGTCTTGCGTATGCGTCCATTATTACAAATGATTAAAAATCATTATTCAATCAATGAAAACGTCGTAATGATTTTAGAATTCCGTTCAAAATTCTCATGTCTGTCATACGGTTTACTGGAATTTCAAAAGGACTCTTATGAAAATTCCAACTGTTATCATAAAGGGGATAATATGTGTTTTATTATGAAAGGTAATTTAATGGAATAATAATGATATGATGGGGAAGAGATAGTTAAGAACCCATTTCCAGGGCTATATTAAAACCATCATTTTCCTTCATGACCCATCCATCTCTCTTGAAATAAAAGGGTAAATCTGTAAAGTAGTAGCAGAAGTGCCTCTCTTGTTGTGTAGGGCACTTATTCCACTGGTACAGGCCATTAAAATATAGAAAAACTGCAGGGAAATGGTAATATTCAATTGTGGAGCAAAGGTGGCAAGAAAGGAAGGCAAGGCTCGCATTTCATCTCTACCATCGACAATAAAATGATGAAAAACGCAGCGGGTGACCCTCTACTGTGTAGATGATATCCCTGACCTAGGAAATATATTTTTCCGTCCCATTGCCTCCTCTCTCCTGCGCCCCTTTCAATCTTGTCAAAACAGTCCTGTGGTGAGATATTTCGAGAATTTTACCAACTCATTTTATTCAACTCTATCCTTCTCAGGTTACTTTTAGTACCCTGCATCAATTATTACTTTAATTTATTTGATACTTTATATTTACATGCTTGGGCATTATTTCCAAAGTACTTTGACATTTGAGAGAAAGTCCTTTATTGGCTTTTGGGAGACTCACAATGTCATTGTATTTCAATTTTAATGCACGAAATATGAGGTACCAATGAATAATGAAAATGGGAACAGTTAGCCTATTTCGTAATGAAACATGTCAAGGAAAGAAGAGACGGATGATGATAAATATAATAAAATAGGGTCCATTTTGGTATGGTTTTTAGTTGGTAAGGCTCAAATTCACTTTAATTTGGTATCAGAATTCCCCTTGTGTATTTTCCTTAGAGGAGAGTTAAAATTCTTAAAGTAAAAAGCAGTCCACAATTTACAATACGATTACATCAACTCATCGACATCATCATGATGATCATGAAGGGTGATACGATAAAAGTTTTTCTCACCCACGAAAGTTACAAACAATTAGAGTCACACTGAACATGTCTCAATTTTTCAATCTGTCTCGAGCTTTCTTAATTCGTCGGGTGGGGTCAATCTATCTCCACCACTTTCCGACCAACATGCATACAACATGGATAGATTTTTATCAACTCTTTTCCACTTAACTCCAATGCATTTCACTCTTCTCGGTCCTACACAACAAATATCTTAATCAAAATTCTAGAACTGTCTCACAACTAAGTAATAGAATCCACACTTAGGACACAACATCTTGATCTACAACTATATTCCATATTATGGTCTCTGCTGATCATTCTTAACCCGATCATCTAATTGAATCGTTTTATCATGTCCGTACTAACGGATTGAAATATGCCACAATGAAATGATCTAGCTGAGTAAAGAGACTCTTTCACATGGACAACCTTTCTTAATCTGTAATCCTTATCCTAAGTAATTCTCCAACCCTTCTCCCCGTACGCTTAGCCCGAGAGAATCAACTTCAGATGATGGATTAATGTTTTAAAACTTATTTCTGTTTTTCTATTCACTCTTTATAATTTAGTGGGAGGCGAGCTGCTGGACGGTGGAACGACAGAAAATGAAATTCCCGTGTTTCCTAGTACCACTGTTATCAGCACTTCCAGATTTCGACACAAGGAAAATATATTTCATCATGGAGAAGACTTAAAGAAAAAGAGACTTTTGAAGTTTCTAAGACATTTCCGTCTGGATTTTTCCAAATTCGACACAACTTGTATCAAACGAGAGGGTCGTGGTCTTCCAGCCCCACCTGTGTCTAATGCTAAGGTCATCAAGTACACCAGGTATTTGTGCCTAGTCAAGATACATCCTTCTTGTCTCAATTTCCCACATTTCATGATAAATTCATGAACTTTCCTCCAGATTTACCGCTATGCTCTATCTTACATTTGTTCTTATCTTTCCTTTCTTGTGTCTAATGATCCAACACCCTTTCTCATCCATCGCTAGCTAAAAGGTTATATAATGCAGGGTTATAAGAAAGTCATATCGTACCACCTAATTTATGTTAACTAAATAACAAATCCAAAAACTCCCAAAACTAGTTACTGAAATTACGTTAAGCCCTTACACGAAACTTCATTTTGCCTAGAATGAAGCCTAGAACGAAAAATAGGTTGATATCTTTGGAATATTGATTTTAAAAGCCACATAATTTGACAGTACGGGATTTTTAACCTCATTTTATTGCAGTTAGTGTAGGGATTTAGTGTTCAAGCAATAACCAAAGTTCTTTGAGTACATGTTTGTTTTAAATAATTCTAATATCATGTAAATAAATTGTCAAATAATACATGTAACTTTTTTGTATATTTTTTGTTTAAAAAATCATTTTTGGTGTACTTTTGAAAAATTTGATTCGAGTATTTATGTATGCTTTTATGCTGTTGTTAAATGAAAAACATCTTACTTTACACAGAGAAAAATACTTAACACTCACAACATTTTTACACTTTATACCGTTCGTTCAATGACAAAAAAAACCATTTTTCTCGTAGTGAAAACTTGCTAAAAATTATGGTAGCTGTAATATACAAAGAAGAAGATATGATTTTTTTGAGGAAAGAGTTGTTTTTCATGCATTTTACTCGTAAATCTGCAAAATTCCTATGTATAAATGCTTCAATATACTTTAGATCAGATGCCATGAAGGTTCATATAATTCATGACAGATAATCTGCCTACTTGTATTCATGAATTATTTAAGTCTGAAACCATTGCAGAATACAAAAAATTTCATTACTTGGTATAAATATATTGGCAAAACGACAAATATTAATAGTCCAAGCAAACTTAGAAACAATATTTTAAAGATCGTATTGGGATTACAAGATTTTTACTAAATCAAAGTTTTGCAATGAATGGCCAAAGTTAACGAAGTATGATGTACAATGTGCTAGCGACTTTTTTAATCACCTAAGAATGCGTGAAAACGTCTCACTTTTGATGATAAAACGTTGTTGGTAAAAGGGAGTTCTGCATTTTACATACGTTTGCACTTATTCCCGTCTCCCTAGGGTATCATTTGCATCATAAAAATACTACCTAATAAAAAGAAAAATTAAAAAAAATTGAAACCATGCAAAAATATTATCAGAATCTATTACAAAAGTGAGAAATCTTGTTCGCGGAAGAGCTTTTTATATTTTCTCTAGAGATTCTTTTCAATTATTTTTCTTTCAAAAAAGGTATTTCCTTATCCAAAAATACTTAATTTTGAACGATGATTTTATTGGAAGATTTGTTGTAACTCTGAACACATAATATTTCAAATATTAAAGATATTAAAACACTCAAGGATATAAATATCTTAATGGCTTTTTGTATTTTTTTAGACGAAGAAATCGTTCCAGACCTCGGAACTACTATGCAATGGTCTTATTTGAATGTCTTGAAGGATACGAATTCCCGATGGAGTCTTCAGATCGTATGTTTTGCTCTAGAAACAAATGGGTCGGCCCAACCCCTGTATGCCTAGAAAAAGGTGACTGTATAATCTTAGGAAAATTAGTTTAAAACTTCACCCGAGTAGAAATATCGAGTCATATTTTAACCAGGAAATTAAAAATAATCCTGTTAAATGGGCTAACCGCTGAAATACCTATCAATCCCATCTCTCAAGAGATTAGTTTCCGGAGAATTCATCCATAAAACCGTCAAATTAATTGCTCCTTCAATAAATTTTAATTTTTGAGATTCAACACACTTTTGATTAAGTTCCTTTTAAAATCTTGGTGTTATTATTATGATTTTATAACAGAGATTTATGTCCGGTATTTATTTTTGTGTGTTGGAGACGCTTTAAATCTAAGGGGGGAATAAGTTTACAGATGGGTTCAATTCACAGTTTCGGTTTAAAAGGCTCTGTTAAGGGTTTGTATAAAAAAAGTGAAGAATTTTAGGGATGATTAATCAGGTGAAAATTACATGGTTGAAGACACAGAAAAACGAGATGTCTGAGCTCCTACATACAAGAAAATCCATCCCTATTTGTGTTCCAGATATTTTTTTTTACTCACACGTAACGCCAATCGCTACCGAAAACATATTTGACTGCCTCATGCACATGGTGTATTTTGGAAGATTAGCCTTTTAGAGATACTAGACGATTTTTCATTCTTCAGGAAAGATTTAATGGTTAAAAGTGTAAAATTTGAGTGTAAATTTACATCGCATTGTTACTACTATTTTAGGAACTCTGGATGAGTCGGATTGCAGTAATTGCGAGCAGATTTGTTCTCATCAAAGGGAAGGTGAAGCATCTGAAGTTGTTTGCTCTTGTTATTCTGGATATGAAATGGCAACTAATGGAAGTTGTGTGGATGTAAGATTTAATAAAATTACATTTTCTGAGTCTCATATTTACTGCACATTTACAAATACCTTATTCTATTCTATGTACACACTTGATTTAGGTAAACGAGTGTAATGTAGACAATGGAGGGTGTCATGGGATTTGCTTTAATCAACCAGGATCTTTTCAATGCTTCTGCCCTTCAGGGTATCAAGTAGGGCCAGATGGGAAAAATTGTATTGATGTGAGCATTTGTAAATATATTGAAGACCAGAATGAACTTCTCACTTAATAATGTTAATTTCATACGAATAAATGTTTATGTGTAGCGTAATGAATGCCTACTTCGAAACGGACATGGACCTTGTCAAGATGTATGTGCAAATACTCCTGGAAGCTATATCTGTAGTTGTGAAAGAATTGCTGGTACGAGACTAGCAGTTGATAAAGTATGTAAACCAATTTGTTATTTTGTTTGTAACAGTTTTTAATGATAATGAAAATACTGATGTCAATGGTATTGGAATGGCACGTTAAGTCACCAAATCTTCATGAACCTATTTTAAATAGCTAATTGTGAGTTGGATTTGTCTATGGCTATGGTTTTTAGCATTCCTGTGAAGATATAAATGAATGCTTGGAACAAGATAATTTTGGCTGCAGTCACATGTGCCTGAATACCTTCGGAAATGCATTCTGTGCCTGTCCCAAAGGACTCATATTGTCAACAGAAGACTACAAAATGTGCATTTCAGAGGATCCTAAAATTGAGCGTGAACCCGAGCCTGAGCCACCAGTTTTGTCATTACCACCTCCCGAAAATCTGGAATTGTCAAACACAATTGCAGATTGTCCTCCGGGATCGGCTCTTGACTCGGAAAACTCTTTGATTTGCGTTGAGCATGATGACTGCACTGTGGATAATGGAGGATGCGAGCATATTTGTATTTCTTCAGGATCTTATAGACTTTGTTCGTGTAGAAGTGGATATGAACTTGTGAATGAAACTGCTTGCGTAGATGTAAGATTTATTTGATTATTGGACTTTTTAAGAAGTCCACTTCTGTATGAATTCTATTTCATTATATTGGATTAAAAATAATTTATTTTTAGACGGATGAATGTGCAATGGAGAACGGAGGTTGCGATCAAGAATGTGTCAATATTCCAGGAACGTTTTTCTGTACTTGTAAGACAGGCTACATTTTGAAGGATGACCAGAGGACTTGTCAAGGTAATATTAATGTGTAAAGTATTTCATACAGTATTTTGTGGACAAATGTAATAAGAGTGTGTGTGTACATGGAATTTTTAGCAAAATTCTGTGGAGAGCTTCCAAGTATGGCTAGCATTTCCGGCTGGGAATGTGAACAACCGGGTACTCTTGGAATAACTGATGGAAAAGATTCTCCAGTAGAGACAAAATGTCGTGTAAAATGTCTTCCAGGATTTACATTAAAATCTTCGAATGAAATCACCCATAACATATTCGGAAAACAGGTCAAAAGTCTTGGATTTGGTGCTGGATACATCAGGTGCAATGAAGATGCTAAATGGAGTCCCTCAGATTATTTAGATCATGTAGTATGTGCCGTTTCAAGTTGCCCATCGCTTCCAAAGCCCGAATTCGGCTCTTTGTTTCCAGAAATTTGTTCAGCCGAGCACGTACCATTAAATACTCAGTGTCTTATACTTTGCTCCACGGGTTTCTACCCAAAAAATGGAAGGATAAGAACTTGTTCCAAGGGATTTCAGTGGTTTCCAGAAGATAATCCCCTTTGCATAAGACTTCCTGCAACACCTCGTCCTTATATTCATTGCCCGTCTGATGTAGAGGTTGACTTAAAGCCCAGTATGGCTTCAGCGTATGTGAAGATTCCCCAACCACAAGCCAACATGGATTGGTACAGGTTCGTCACTAATCGTTAATGCAACAGAAATCATGTAAAGCAATAAAATTCTAATATATCAAACTTATGTAAGCTATTTTATAAAAATTTGAGCAGATACGTTGAGGCAGATCCACCATGGGCAAAAAATTTAGAATGGGAAGCCCCTGCTGGAATCACTCAAGTGCTTTTTACAGCAAGAAGCCCTGTATCCAATGACACTGCAACTTGCCGTTTCAAAATACACGTTGTTGGTAAATCAACTTAACACATCATCACTTCATAACAATACACACTGACATATTTTTCACATTTAACCTCAAACCTAATTTGCATATTGAAGATCGTGAAGCCCCCCGAGTTCAAGGATGCCCAACGTCCTTTGAAATCCGTCTTAATCCAGGGGAATCATCTAGGGAAATCTGGTGGTCCGAACCTAAATTTACTGACAATGTAAAATTGCATTACGTTCAACAAAGTCATTCTCCAGGACGAATCCTCTCAAGAGGGACTCATCATATCAGTTTTATAGCTGGAGATGCAGAAGGAAACAAAGCCCGATGTTCATTTACAATTACCGTTCACGGTTAGTAATAAACAATAGCCTGTGCAATGTGTAGTAGTAGTTATTATCTTCTTCATCTTCACCACCATTTGTAATCTAATTTGCTTGCATCCATATTATTTGACATCTTTTGACGACTTTGTAATTGCATAACTTCTATTCATGAAAGTGTAGTACTAAACGCTGAATTATGTATTTAAATTTGTAAGAAATACATAAGCGAATGTCCACATGATTAACTTTTAAAACAACACAACACTCTACATTTTGATTGTTATTTGATGTAGGTCCAGAAGACTATGAAATGTCTGACTACTCATACTACACAGGAACAAACAGTTTTCACCGACACATGATTATATGTCCAAATTTGAAAACAGGTCGATGGACAGTACACTATGCATTTTATCTACCCCCTGGATGCAGATACTCTTCATCTCAAGGATTATATACCAAAACGTTGAAACAAAATACGTACAAAAATTTAATACCCAGATTACGTAGAAGATCACATATTTTATAATACTTACTTTTAAGATGTGACTCTTGCAAAATTACGGACTTTTTATTTAAAAATTTCAAGAAATCTGATGCAACACGAATTCAACTTTACCTGAATTTAAGAAAAATGATTGTCTGAAATATACAATACAAGATATGGTTGTGCCATACTTAAACAATTAGACTTTAGCCCATAATCCCGTTTTTATTAATCTTATATTACATTACAACGAATAATAACTTGTAAAATATTGATTATATAAATATACAATATTTACACTTAAAAAGCTCAGGTACACCTTCCATCAACTTCTGTACAAAAGGTTGATCATATTCAAATAAATATGGAACTGATAATCCGCAAGATATCAACCGTTCTTTAGTAGTATCAATCTTGCAATTACTGATTTTTGCAGGAGAGTTGATTTCTGCACTACCACCACAAGCCTCAGGCTACAATAATTACTAATAATAATTTGTAATAATATTTGTGTAAGATTTGTGTGTATTTACCCCATTCAGTCTTCTATTCAAATATTTTAAAATAAGTGTATAATATTACTTTGAGTTTAATTAAGATAAAGCCATACTTTCTAATTTCAACGTTGGCAGGTTTCACCATAATATAAAGCCAACACAATGTTAATAAAATGACATGCAATATAAATTGTAATTGAATGCAAAAAGCAATTACCAACTACTACTCTTTTCATTATGCTTACAAAAGATAAAAATAAAGGACACCAATTCAAATAATATTCCACAATGATGGAGGTCAAAGTTAAGAAACCTCTGTAATTATCTAATTATTGCAACTTCGCAAGAACGTATAAATATAGCTTGTTGGATGTTTTCTAAACGGTAACTTATTCAAACTGTCATTCATATATTAACTCAATTACTTTAGATTTAAATGCTCAACTATATTGTACATACAGAAATATTATTATGTTGTTAATAAATTTGAATATAATATTACAACTAAAAAACGAACATTGTATGCAAAAAAAACATCCTGGAAAATGTATTTCATACTTTGGATTGCTCATATTCTGTAAAATAATCTTTTAGCATTTTTAATACAGAATAAGTCGAACCTTCAGTAGTTTCCTTGCTTTTCTATACCTATATTATTATAATTTAGAAACAAGAATTTTGATTCCCCCATGCAAGACTTTTTGGAAAAGTGTCAACCATCCACCTTATCCATCCGCTTCCCATTTCGGACCAATGTTTTTATTTTACCTTCAAATCTGACCTTAGAATTTTTACTTAATCACTAAAAAATCATCTCTACTCATCGTGTACACAGACTTATCATTCCCATAGTCTTTCTAATATGACAAAGTTTTAAAAATCCGACCATAACTGTCGTGGCATGAAAGTACGGTATTAATAAATATACAAACGCTTTAATATACTTGCATCTTAAGAAAAATTGATTTTCCCTACAACTAAGTTTACATCCATTTAAATTGCCAATTTCCGTCTTAAAATATCTAATTAGAAACCCCAGGACTCTCTCTCAACCTTCTTCCTATATTATGTATCCCGTTTTGTTGCAAGCTAAATAAAGTAGTCGAGAAATATTAAAACATTAATAACCCCCCGGGGATTCTAATTAGCTCTTGTACAGAAAAAGCAAACCCTTCATATTATTTCCAGACAAAACTACTTCCAGATCCTTTTGAATCCACCTTTTCATCCCATTTTTCCAAATTTCATGAAAATTACTTTTTTTAAATGCTTCGAGTCCAAGAGGCCTGAAGAGTAGAAAACAAATCTGGTAGTAAAAATGAGCCTCACACAAGGGTTTCTCAATAAGTTTTCTTAATTCGGTATGGATTTTCTCATCCGTCTCTTGTAAGTGTGACTCATACTACCATGCAGGGAGGGAGGGGGACACGGGAGAGTAAAATGGTAGTGGGTAAAAAACCTGTCGGGTATTACGTTTAATTTCGGGGTTGTTTGATCCCCTCTGACTAGGACTGGCGTTAGTGACGGGCATTACTTTTTTCATACAGGTATAATTATAGGGACTGAGGCATCAGTAGAGGGAGAGCTCAATCTATTTCCTTTTCTTGTCACAAAAATATAACACAAGAAGAGGCAACGGGATTAAAAACTTCTACTTCTACTACTCAAGTAGGATTTACTAAAAAAAACTAAAATATTTACATATTTATTATTCAATATTAAAACAAAATTTTGATTGTAGTTTCTGTCGTGAGTGAATAATAAATATTGAATAAAAAAGCCTCTGTCAAAAGAGTCATTATTGTCACAATTCGCACTTGTACCAAAACTATAATCAATCCAAAATCCAACCATAGTCGCTTTTCTATTGACTGTATTATATTATTATTGAATATATTTATTTGATATTTTGATCTCTCCTTCCTCCATTCATTCTCTATTCTATTGAGTATTATTTCATTCGATAAAATATTTTATACTAAAACTCGGTTACAATTCTGAGAATCAGTAAGTTTTAATTGTAATTAAATTAAATTAAAGTCATAACACAACTCACAACTCTAAAACTTTTAATTGTCAATTAGTGAATGCTTCTTGTTACAACAGGAAGGATTATCACGTAGGGAAAGGGTGACACCAAAAAGAGAGTACTTTTGTAACAAAACTATGAACAAAATATTCTGAGTTTCTGAGGTGAAAGTTGTATAAGCAAGGGTGAGTGTAAGACGTTGTGATTTGACATTATATCGGAGGTCATAAAGCAAAGAGACGGTCGGGATTCGACATTTTTGTCTTAATTCAGCGTATCTCTTAGTTTGTAGTTAGATCGCTGAAGTTCAATTAATAGTTCCGTGATTCTGTTGCGGTTCGGATTTTATTCTAATTGTGAATTGGTGGGCAGTTTTAGCTGAAAGGTCAAAGGTGCAAAAAAGAGCAGTTGTAACTTTAAAGTTTCAGTGAACAGTTCACAATAGCTGTCACTGGGGGAGGATTCACCTTAAACATTTGACATTGCACATTGGCTGGATTACAGATTATCACCAGTTACTAGTCACCATCTACAATACGACAAACTACAATTTACAAATAAAGTATATAAACGTTGTCGAACTGTTTGATTTTCTAATGTTTCTTTTTAAAATTATTACTTATCTTTAACTTTTTTTTATTGTGAGTTATAATTTTAATCTGCTTTTGTTGATTTTAGTTGTATAGAAAAAATGGCTTCATCCTCAGTGTCACAGGATGATCATGATGTTGAGCACGATTTTGCAATTGCTTCCCGAAGAGCCAAAGTCCGTTCAGCCAGAGCAAATCGTGCAGTAAATACGTTATCTTGTCGTGGATTAGGTTAATTATACTTCTTTTAATAGCTAATAATGTCTAATGGTCATTTAATTTTGACTCCGATTAAAAGTAATGATGAGTCAATGCTGATATGTAGGTGAAGAAATAGAGCGAGATGGGGAAGGAGAAAGTCACCCTCACATTCCAAAATATGACCAGACTTCCGTTGTCTTGGTTGAACCCAATGATGCTAGTCCAAAACCAATCATCAGAGGAATTAACAAAGAAAAGCGGTCTGTCCCCAGGTAAATTTTTTGTTCAATTATTATTGTTTTTATAGTTGTTATTTATAAGCATCAAAGAGTTTTTTTTCATTAGTTTGAGATTTGAACTTCTGACAATTTTTGTCCCTTCGTAATTCTTTGTACTTTTGAATCGAAAATGTCTTTCTTAGTATGGATGGGATAGACTTTGATTGACCAATCCCTGAAGTTTAATAATAATTAAATTAAATGCGGAAGTAAGTTAAACTTTTTTTGTTACAGAGGCGCTCATGCTGGCAAAAGTAACAAAGGAGTCAGAGATCGGAGAAAGTTAAGGGAGAAGAGACGAAGCACTGCTATTGGTGTGATGCATCTGCCTTCTACAGAGGTTTGAAATTCTTTAATTAATCAATGAAATTTGCTATAGGCTAAACAGTAAATTTTTTCAATATTAGTCCACTGGAGGAAGTACTGGAGAGGATGAGAATGAAGAAAACTCTGTTCCTTCATCAACTATGGCAAAATTGGCCCATTTAGTTGCTGATGCTGAAGAGAAGGTTAAAGAATCGTCTAAGGGAAAGAGGTATTTGTTATGGTTTCAAAACCAAGCTAGGATGTATGCCATGTTACAACTAATGTATAGAACGTAATCAAATAGTTTTTTTTAAACATCACAGTGAGTCTGATCTGGATGCAGACGATGAGGCAGCTCAAGATAGTTCTGATGTTCGAACCAATCGTGAAGATGATGGGATGGTAATATTAATTCAGTTGTCATTTGTATGTTTCTAGTTTACTCATGCATTTTTCATGTAAATGTTGTTTTTGCTTTATAAAGCACATGAAATTGGAAAATCAGCGTATGGCACATCTCTTGGAGTCAAAGGAGAGGAGAATTACTGCTCTAGAAATGCAAGTAGCCCAGTTGACCAGGCAAATGGAAGAAATCCGAGCAGAAAATTCTAAACTTATTCGTACTGTGAATAAAAATCAAAATGAGTGATAAGGATTTATTTTGGACTATTTTAGGGGTAGTTATACTACATACCTTATACGTTTTCTCTTTTAGATCTGTTGTGATGTGATGGACTTTAGTACAGTTTAGATAGATGCAGTCCTAGTATACACCTGTATTAAAATTGTAGATTCTCATTTATTTTAGTTACGCATTATTTAAGTGTTCCTATTCCCGAGGAGCATTATAACGTTGTATTGTTCTTAAACAATATTAATAGTATCAGTTTATCTTGTCATTATTTTGGTAACTTTAGGTAAGAAGAAGGAAAGAATAGTCTATAATTGTTTATTATGTCTAGAGGATAAGAAGTAGCTAAATTGTTTACCGAATTAAAATGTAACGTGTTTTGGTCATATATATGAAAAATCGTATATCGTTTAGTGTAATTAGCAGTGCGCTAGTTGACTTTGTTTTGATTGCTATTATTTCGCATTTTGTTGAATTTTTTGTATCTGTTCTATTTAAAACTTTTATTACCAAACCATTATAACCTTTCATGCGATTCGATTATAATGTGTTGCTTGTTTGTGAGATCACCTGTCAAATCGGAAATTTTTCACTTAACTCACAGGACGGAAAATGAATTGGGTGACTGAACGAAATAAATTCCAAATTTATATGATTCTATTTTAGATATTTATTTTATTAGAGTAGGTAACCAACCAAACCAATCATTCATTGTACAACTCAAGTTGAACTCAAGTTGAGTAAGTATTTCATAGCATATGCATGTCCCAGTAATGAACAATTTACACAAGTCAACATGAGAAAAATACTTCTCGAGCACCCTCCTCCATTCTATTTTTAATTTTTACGTGGAAACTTTCTCTATCGTACTGACCAGACTTATATTCTCTACAAAATAGCATACAGGTGAATGTGTTACATTAGGATTTGCTAATTAATCTCAGAAGTAAAGCCCCCCCCCCCCCCGAAGTAGGAGGTAAGGAAATCAGCCTTGCAACACACTATGGCAAAAACTCTCGTACTTACAAAAAAAAAATTAAGGCATTAATCGCTTACAGCTGTTTGGTCTATAATATCACATAATATGAGATCAATTAGTATTGTAATGTTCAATTTCATATAAGCAAGCCCTTAGTAAATTAAGCGAGATGACGTTATAACTATTTCAACTGATACAACTTGAATAACTATTTAAACTGATTCAACTTGAATAACTATTTAACTGTTGCAACTTGTTATGTGTCGAGTTAATTTTCTTCGTCCAGAACTTCCCGGTTTCGATCTGACGGATGCCTTTGGATATCCCTATCGGCTTCAGCAAGAATAACTTGAAATTCGGCAAATGACTGTAAGGAAAAAGTAGAATACATTGATAAAGTTGACTTCAACATCAAAAAGGCAAAGCCCTTGATCATCTAACCTGTCTGTGCCACTCGTGGTCGGCGAGGAAAGTCTCCACAGATTGATGTCTATCCAAAAATTCATCTTCCTGCAATTCTCCTATCCAGTCTGTAATTATCATTCTAATACAAGCGTACAGGCGCCACTTATGATGCAACAATTTGTGCACTGTTCTGAAATACGGAGTGCACGTATAGCACAAGTTGAAATCCTGTTCAAATTGACATCAAACTTATTAGTTTAATGGATATTTGAGATTCAAGATCCCAATGAAGCATTTAGAAGTATCACATATCATAAACTAAAAATTACGGAGTTAAACCTACCTTGGGGGGAGTATAATCTCCTGGTAGGTCTTCGAAGGTGTACGGATCGTACGGTGGTCGTAGAAATTCAACATGGAAATGAGCGATTTTAACTCGAGGGCTACAATTGACACAATTAGCACTCACTGCTTTCTTTGCATTGAGTTTGACGAATTTGGCAACAGGATACAACTTTAATGGGGTAATAAATCCTGCTCTCATTCTTGAACTCTCAATAATTGGCTTCGCTCTATCTATCAGTGCCTGTTCAATGGAGTCCCATGCTTCTTTATAGTATATGTCATCTGAAATTACAGTATTTAACCCATCACTGACTTTGTTGTTTGTGTACGTATTATTTTAATCTAAGACTAATTAAATTATAAATCAGCTGCCTTTTATGTGTCAAATCGGCAAGATTTTAAACAATCTTACATCTAGGATGACCCGGTGTTGTGAGGTCCCGTCCGGAACCGGGAGCTGTCAGCTCGATAAAAATTGTTTGGCAAACAATTACATGACTTATGAAGAGAGACTGTGTCACAGTTTTCATATGTAACAAGCATCTAAAAATAAATCGAGTACGAATATTAATTTTGTAAAAAACTTTTTGCAACTTTAGCTTTAAAAAATTAATTGTTGAAAGAGATTTTGGCTTACGGTGTTACTCTGTCTATGTTATGGTATTGTACCACTTCACTTCCTTCTCCATCAAACACCACATTATGGAACACTGGGTGGAATCGGTTAAAGAAAGCCTTGTCCTTGCTTTCGTAATACTTGTACTGAAAAATAGTATCATTGCAATCTCAATTCACCACAAAACAGGTAAATAGTAAAAGCATAGAATAACTTACAGAATCAGTTGCAAAATGAAGCATCCTTCCGTTTAGATCATGGGGAAGAAATTTTTGCAAAAAGACTTTCGAGTCATTACCATGTAAAACTCTCCAAAGCGTTGTTTCCATAGGGTTTTTTCCGGAATGTTCTGCTTCCACAACGAACATACGATTCTGAACATAGCAAAGATAAAACTAGAGTATTTACGATATTTCATAATACTTAAAGATATTAAACCCATAATGAGTTAAATTCTTATCAAATGCCTATTCAATTTGCCAAACAATTCGGCAAAGGAAAAAAGGGAAACGGGGGCTGTTTTGAGGAGTAAATAATAATTAAGTATGATCCAGTCAAAATTATTACTTACAGCATACAGTAGTGTCTGCTCTTCTAGATTGGGGTACCACTTTCGAGACTTTACTTTTTCTTCTGCATTTGATGAAGCTGTTGCCGATTTTCCAGGTGAGGAAGTTGTGTCGCCTGAAGGAAGTGAAGGCTGTGATTTTTTTCCATAGCGTCGAGTAGCTGGACCTTTCTTCTGTGTAACTTCTTTGGTAGAGGTCCTTTGTTCCGCAATGGGCGACATCCCTTGAGCGGATACAGCTTTGGCCTGGGCCCTTGCAAATCTAGTTCTACGTGGACTCATCGAAGGCCGTTTTACACATACTGCAATTTTCGCGATCCTGACGCGTTTTTGTTTTGCACCAACACTCGCTCCCATAGACTTCTTTTTAACAGATACATTTCGGTCTTCATCAGTTCTCACAACTGCTGGTTGCTCTTCAGCCCCAGTCAACCCTGTCTTCTGTTGAGAATTTCCGTCCAAAATTGGTGAACGTGACAACTCAGTTCCTCCTGGGTGCAAGTTGACATTGTGTTCATCAGGTACACGCTCTTGGTTACTTAGAATTGATTCATTTTCACCTCTATTCATCTCATTCCCACTTCCACTAGTAAAATTTAACGCGACTGTGTCACTTTCAGTGACAGAATCGATGTGCACTTCATTATCTTTGTCAAAATCCTCATCTTCGATAGGACCATGAAAAACACGGTCACCTGACTCTACTCTGTCCTTTTCATTGCATTTCACTTTTTCGATTGCTAATATGTTTTCAGTAGCAACAGGAGGCGTTGCATTTTTAATTGGCGATGCGTTGTTTGTCGAATGACAAATTGGCATACTGATTTCATTGCTAAAACAACCTTCAGCGGCCAACTTAGCAGTCATTTGTTCTTTAGCATTATGTTCTACTTGGTAAACTTGTGGTGTTTTAGTGGATTCAGGAAAAGGTCCTTTACCCTCTAACAAATTCATTGCCCCTCTCGCAAAAGACATAGCAAGCGTTTCCTCGTCTAGTTTGAAGGTGTCATTATCGAAGTCTCCTGCTTCTTGCACATGGGCTGGTTGCTTGTCATCCTTGGCTTTCAAGTTATCTTTTCTTGATTCTAGAATTTTACGATGTGCGGTATCTTCTTGGTAAGCATCCTCTGCAACGCCTCCAAGAGTTCCGACCTTGTTAGCGGTTTCAGTAATAAAATCGTGAGCAGTCTTGGCAATAAAATCTTCTGCAGCTTTATGCTCCTCATCAACGGCTTCATCAGTTCTTACAACTGCTGGTTGCTCTTCAGCCCCAGTTAACCCTGTCTTCTGTTGAGAATTTCCGTCCAAAAATGGCAAACCTGACAACTCAGTTCCTCCTGGGTGCAAGTTTACATTGTATTCATCAGGTACATACGCTTGGTTGTTTAGAAATGATTCATATTCATCTCTATCCATCTCATAACTACTTCCACTTGTAAAATGAGAAGTTCCATCCAGAACTGGTGATTCATCAGTTCCCCACATTTTACGCATGGTAAGTGTTTGAGGTGTTTCACAACCACCTACATAATTTATCAAAGCTGGTACACCCGCAATTAAGTCGAATGGCATTGAATTATATTCGTCAACACTAATGGCGGTGCAACCATTACTACCCATCTTTTCATTCACTTCAAAAGACTCGCTAGTTACTCCCACGAGGTCAGATTGTAACTGCTCAACTTCTTTTGCATGGTTTAACTCTATGCTATCCTGAACCTCCCATTCCTCCGTATTATCTGATGCAGCTGCAGGCTCTTCTGATCCACTATTAAATGTTGATGAAGTAGCACTACCAGGCACGTGAGCAGCTTTATCTTTCCCATCACATTGTAAAGTTTCATCCTTACCATCTTTACATAGTATTTTCAAAAGCTCTTCTACTTTAGGGGATGCCACGGGATTCATGTCATTTTCGTCGTCTGGCTTACTAATACAACCACATTCTTTACATTGTAACAATCCAGAACTTAATTTAATCTGTTCCGGCATTTTAATAGTCTTCTGTTCTGGCATGTTGACAATCGTCTGTCCCGGCCTGTCATTAATAACCATCTCGTTGGTTTTGTTAAGAGCAGTGACGTTGGACGAGGATTCCCGTTTTTCGTCGTATCGAATACAAGAATAGACAGTTCTGTCTGCTGAACCGACTTTATTTGAAGTAGTAGCTAAATCTGCTTGAGCTGCTACTAACCCAATGCGTCCATGCTGCGTTAATTCAAAATTGTTCTGAGTAGAGCTATGAGGGGAAGGACGACTATGAGCCTCCTGGGCTGGACTTGACTGAAAATGTTGTAATGGTTCTGAACCAACAACACTGGGGTTTTCCACAGTCAAAGGACATTGTGTAATTGCCTCATTTTTTATATAGGTACGGTCGTTGATTGAAAAATTTGGAGCACTCGCTTCCATTTCGGTATCACCAAAGACACTTGGAGTAGGCAAGCGATCGTACGGGGTGAACATTTCTTCGGTTTCCTTTTCCTCGCGTTGAACTAAATTTTGTAGTGCGGCGGATTTTTTATCGTTATTTGGCAGGTCAGTATCAAAATTCCAAAGGTCGTCGTCGTCATCGTTAGAATCGAAGTGTTGAACCGTTGATGCTTTCTTTTCTGATAAAGGCTTTGTAGACGTTTCCTTGATCTTCATCTTTGGAGCTCGTTTTGGGACAACACGGTGACCAACCAACGTTTCCTTACCTTTCAAGGATGTATCCGATTTTTTTTCACTTCTTTTTGCCTGATTACTGGTTTTGTTCACTCGACGTTTGGTATTCCTCTTCTTTTTAACGGAAACATTCACAGGTATTACTGAAGGGACTAGTTTCGGCATACTTGGGTCAACAGGTCCGCTTTGCAAATTCGTGGGAACAAGATTCGGCATCGTAAAGACGCCCACGGACGTAATATCCGGACTCACACTTCGATCATAACTCTGCGAAATCCTAACCATGGTCGTATCAGTCTTTTTCCTTTTTTTAGGAGGGCGTTCGATGGGTGTAACACTGGGACACAAAACTGCATCTGCAGTTTTCTCTGTTGTCATGTCAATCCCTTTATATAAGTCCATTGGAATAATCCTTTGGGCTTCATCGTCGGTCAGTCGTCGAGACAAAACAAGGGTAGGTGCTGATGTGGGGGTTTCTTCATTGCTAACTTTCTTCGTATTTAACATACTTGACTCCATAGGCTTAAAACACGCAGCGGAATCATCAAATGATCCTTTCCCGTCTAATAAACTCGATTCCATTATTGCAGATTTTTTTCTCTTGTTGGCCCTTTGTTTCTTGGCCCCGACTACAGTTGATGTTGCTGTCATTTTGGAATGATCATTTAAAAATTTACGTTTAGTTAGCTTAACCATGTTTTCCAAAGGACATCCATGAAAGGAAGAATTACATGTTAAAATTCAACTAACCTGGGGACTCAGGGGGCTGAAGGTTGTCACAATGATCATCAGCAACAGCAGTTAATTTCGACGGGCATTCATATTGTAAGTCAGAATATCTTGGGTTCAGAGCCTCATTACTCAATTTGGGCTTACTACTCTTGACAGTAGCAGCCTTGACGAACTTTATCAGAATTCGCATTCCATCTGGTCTTCGATAGCTTGTCTTAAGAACTGGAGTAACCCCAAGAATATTCCCAATTTCCTGGTTCGCTTGTTCAACAGAATTCCACGTTTTCCCACACACCTTTGACCTCAAACTCTGGAAAATTTTCAACACAGAAATTCTTACAATAATCTATCTATCCATTTAAGTGATTTAACATTTAAGCATGTAATTTTTATCAGGAATAGTTGGTTAAACTCTTTGAGTTGCAATTGCATGTGCCCAAATTTTTTATGAGGAGTATAGGGGATAGGTACGTCCCTATTCTCCCTATCCTCCTACTATGCTACTAGTTATTATGTTTAGTACCTTAAGGCTGTTCTCATATCGTTTGTGTAATCTAACGTCTGGCTCTATTCCCGGGTTGGGCTGAAGGTTGCCAAAATCCGTGAACCATTGTGTGTTGTCAGAATATTTTGAAACACAGTGGTCACTTAGATTTATAACTTTGACCGTGATAGTCACTGAATCCGGCTTTTGATATTTTAATCTAGCGGTTGTCGGATGATGCTGCTGCTCAGTAACTTCATCATTTCCCATTTGAACTGTCTCGGTGGACTGGTCATTTATCTTTGGTGGCATCTTTGTCGCAGACCCATCGGAGAGTGAAAAGATCCCGATGTCGTCAGGCATCACTGCCGTAAAGCCCTCGATGTGCGATAGAGAACGAATGCCGTCAGGCATCCCCGCCACAGAACCCTGAATGTGTGAGTGAGATCCAATATTGGTAGGAATCAACGATTCAGAATCAAGCGGACCCATTTCTGTAGATTCCTGATAAATCTGCGTGAAATGCATCCTTGAATTAGAACACAAGATGTGTGGAACAGAGCAAGAAGTTTTCGGGTTTTCGCGTACCCCACAGATCTGATTGAAACTTGGGTCGAGGCTCTCTTGGTGAAAAAAGGTAGTCGTTGCTACTGACTTATTTGACCTGCCAAAATTGTCAACAGTTGAAAGTTAAAAAAACCCTAATCAATGAATGATCAAAATTTGATTTGAAAATGTTCAACATATTCATTCAACCCACATGATACGATAAAAGCATTAATACATCACACATCAGTTACCGTAAAACGCGATTTAGAACCCCCTCCGGAATAAAGCCCCATCTCGCCTATCCTTCCAATGTTAAAAGTCCCTATCTCCTCATGTTAAACTGGCTTGAATTATTGCTTTGAAACAATAACTCCCCATGGGGTTCTAAATCGCGTTTTACGGTAGTTTATGCATATATAATGTGAAATGGATTGATGTTATATGTGTGCAATACACAATCAACCGACAATGACAATGTCAAAAATGCCTAAAAATAAAAGTTCGTCTATAACTGGCAGAGACCAATCTTTCGTCATCCGGCACCTGCTCCAAACTAAGATAACGCGGTAAAAGAGACTATCTTTCGGGTCTTTTTGAGTTAAAGTGAATCAAATATTCCCATTGGAACCCAAGGAATTTAGATAAATACGTTTAGATAAGCAAGCAAATTTATTTGCAAATTTTTTGGGTAATTTAATTATAACTAAAAATAAATGCAATACCGAAACGTAGCGAAAGGGTGTCAAAGGTACAGATTGCCTGTACCTTTGGCACTCTTCGCCCTGCCAAAAAAATTAAATTTTTACGTGTGCAGTGCAATGCAAATACGTTTCGTGCATTGTATTTATTTTTATTTACAATTAAAATAAAATGTAACATCATCATCAGGATGAAGGGTGCCAAAGGACAAAGGAACAACCAGTGACCAGGGTGCCGAAGAACAAAGGAACAACCAGTGACCAGGGTGCCAAAGGACAAAGGAACAACCAGGATGAAGGGTGCCAAATGTACAGGTACTTTTACTGAATTCAATAAAAAAAACTATAGTCTCTTGAACTGAAGCCTTCTTGTGTACTGCTGACTGGCGACGTAATGAAGGTAGTTCGAAAATGTCTAACATTGGTTGAAATTAAAACTGGCAAAACCGAAATCAGTACTATGTACTAGAGGATCTCTGCAAATTATACTGTCACTGCACACTGTATAGACGATCTTTTCTTGGCTCCACACAATCCACAATCATGAATGTGCAACGTTGAACGTAATTTTTTTGAGTTAAAAAACCAAATAAATAAAAAATTCTAAAAAATGATGAACGAACCTTTGGATGGGAACACCACGTCCAACGTCTGAATTGTTAATTAAAATTGCAAAATTAAACAGTTAACTAAGAGAGAATACTGAAGTGTCCAGTGCACGGTGTGAACTTGACCACCACCACCACCACGCCGCCCACCATCTCACATCTTCTCAACCAAGGGTAAGAGTACAAAAATATCAAAATATCTTAAGGGAGATTAACGTCTGATGATATCTTCCTTTTCACATTCTATGAGTGAGTAACTCGGTGATTTAAACAATAGTAATTTCGAAATTAGAGAATCTAAATTGATGGAAACAATTAAAAAGTGCTTTTCTGTGCGTATGAGAAGAACAACAATAGTACCTACTCCGTCTGCTCTGCCTCTATTACTGAATGAAGGCAAGGACTTATTTGCGATGGATGTTCATGTGTCTGCTGCTTCTTGGATTTGGCTCCTTCTCTCTGTCTCGAACCACCACCGACCATCTGATATCACTCTCGCTCTCAGCCTCAGCTCACCAGATATACATCTACTCTGACAAGAACAAAATAATAAAAACAACTCAGTCTCCTCAATCCCAAAATCCCAACCCAATGCTATGTACAAGAAGAAGAGGAAACTCCAATGGACTCACGTGGTTTTTTACTCAAAGAACTCTATGGTGGTGTAGTGAGTGGTGAGACTCTGAAATATTCTAAAAGGACAATGCTTGTATACCGTGATTTCCAGATTAGAACCCCTCCTCCCTAGGAATTAGCTCCCTCCTAACACTCCATGATGATGGGTTTAACTTAATAATATCTCACATATTCATTAATTAGCATGTGGCGAAACCCATGGTGCATGGTGGTGCATAAATAAACTTTTGTTGGATATGAATCCTGTAATTGTAGCCTTTTAATAAACATGTACAATTGAAAAACATCATGGTTTATGTTTCTTGTGTATATGTTGAACAAATTCAGATCAAGATTCAGTTGTTTATTCAATTGACAATAATAATTTAATGACACGAAGTTCATTAGTTTTAATGTAATGATGTAGAAAATGAAATAAATTTATCGGTGGGAGTCAAGGTTTGATTTACTTTCGTGAGATTTAGGCATTAAAATAATAAGCTTCATTGTCCAGTCTAGAAAGAGTCAGTCCCTATACCTTTTTTCAGAGGTTTGAAACAGTAAGTCCCCGAGGAGTTCATTTCTGAAAGGAATGCTATTTACAAAAAAAAAAAAACATTATTTGAAAGATTTATTCTCACAGATATAATATTGTGGACAGTACAAGAAACAAGAAAGATATTAAGCGATGCTGAATTTTTGGCTTCGATATAGTTTTGAGTTTAGACAGTGGCACAGAAAGCATTTGAAGTTGATGACGGCAAAAGTAATTTGGATGAACGAAAAGGTCTTGTTAGTTTAGTTGTAGTGATAGGAAATGTTTTAAACCGCATATGGGCCAAGGTTAACTCTATATTTTAAAACGACGCAACAAATAAATGATACAAATATTCTCATAATTCTATATCATCCCTGAGTCTCAATTGACCTTGCAAGAAGGTAGTTGATTTCTGAACAATTGTCTTAAGATCTATAAGATCTAATAAGGCAAAGCCTGAAAAAAAACTATAGTTCCAGCTTTAGCTCAATACGAAACTTTTCTGCACCTAAAAATTCCAAGGATAAATGGGATTTATTTGCTTTAGGTTGGCAACTGTATAGGTAGACTGAAGATTGAAGTGGAGCATTAGTAACTAGGTTGGGGAACATTTCTAAGGCTTCATTGTGTCAGAAAAGTCTTTGAAAAAGCAGGTTTACAAAAGTTATTAGATTTAGAAGCTATAACAAGATGTGATGTAAGTAAGACAAGGAGCAAGACCTGGAAGGTTTCTTCACTAAACCGAACCACCTAAAGGTATTTCGTATGAGAATTCGGAAGGAAACTTTCTCCCTCAAGAAGAAAAGTTTCAAGTTGGCTTAACAAGGGTAGGCTTTACACTCTACGGGCATGATTTACAAGAAGGAGTCCTTTCCTCTAGATTTTGTTATTAACATGACATGACATGGCTCTCATCTGTTCCTGATCTCTCTCTCTTAAACCCATCCGATCTAATATAAATCCAACTTTCTCTCCACTCCACTTTCAACTTTTACACTGTTTTCATGTACACACAATGTAATTTCAACCCTAGATCGGCCTTGAATCTTCGTTGTTGTAGGTGTATGCCCCGCCTATTTACCTAAAGTAAGAGTTGAATCTAAAATTTTTGGTGTGAATGATACATATAATATAATATAATACCATACGAGAAGAACTCATCCTCGCATCACAACCTTCAATAGTAGCAGATGGGACGAAATTATCGTTATGCATAAAAAACTGTCAATCACAGAGGAAAATCCCAAAAAGAAGTGACTTAAAAAGTCACAAGATTCCATACAATAAAAAATGTAGTTATTAATTATCAGATAGATAGGGAGATATAGTAATTATAATATTATCATAGGTTTAACTTGTAAACTTCCAACTTCTGACGTGGAGTATTTTTGAAATTAACCTTTTCTACTTTTACCATCATATCGATAAAACCTGTGTAACATTATTCCACAAGCTTTAAAGACTTAATTTCTATTGATATTACATTTTTTTAATTTTGAGATATTATTATAATTTTACTCATGAAGTCATATTAATGTTCTTCTGAAGTCTGCGACTAATTTTGACTTTATTCCGTATTTGACTGATAAAAATACTTAATTGGAAACCAGCCGGAACAGTTGGAACAAGGATTTTCCATAATATTATTATTATTGTTGATAATTATATGTGAGATTGTGACAATTCAACTCCTTTTTCATATTTGTATTTTAAAGTTTTAAACCTAAATCAGTATTCAATCCGACCAATATGCATAACTATTGGTGAAAGGAGTATTTTCTCATGAGATTATAAAAACTGAAGTAATTAAAATTAGAATAGAGATCATTCTAACGTGCCAAAATTGATATAATAGTGATATTCTCAGAGAGTAAAAACATTTTATTTTAAAGATAAGCTGTGGGTGCTAATGATTAGTGAATTAGATTAAAATTAGGTATGACTTGTTAATCTAGAGGAAATAATGTTATTGACTGATTCGAGTCTCACAGTGGTCACAATAATCCATTCTTCCCCAGTAAATGTAATTGAAAAGGGAAGAAAGTGAAAAACCCCTTTAACTCACTTACACATACACACTATAATTTGTATATATCAGGTGAATAAAATAAAATTTCATTTTAAATTACACCTTAATATTTCAAATGTGAATTTTATGCATAAATTAAATTACTAACTACTCAAATGTTTTTAACAAAAAGTTTTAATTGAATTTACAGGCAGTATGCATAAAGATATCTCGGATTACCCGTAAGTCATTTCTTCCGAAATAGTTAGGTTTGCCAAATCTTGTCATTCCAGCAAAATTGTGACACATATATGAGATAAAGCTAAAGGGTTAGTTTCAAAGCGTTTGAACAAAGGGGTCCAGATTAAGTACACAGAAACATTTAAACGGTTAGGCCATACCTCTCGTCAGACAAAACGGACGTAATAATTTTGTAACGTAAATACTCAGGAAGGTCACAAAATAGCTTCTCTGGGGGGTATTTGGTTTATCAGTGGACGGAGGTTGGAGAAGAGGTGGTCATTCGGGATGGGTATTCAAGATTGTTGTGCTCGCTTCGGCAGGTGGTGGTTTCATTGTTTCGTAAGGTAATCAATGAAATATTTAAAATACATTTGAGTATTTTTCTCTGTTTTGAAATAGAAGGTGAAATATTTTTTCAAGATTCTAATAAATGCTCATTGTTTAGGTGGAGACTGTGGATCAGGCCGTTTGTCATGTTGAGTTATTTAGGAGTTATTCTCGTCATTGTCCCACTTCTGGTGTATAATTGCTTGGGAAGTGAATGTAGCCCGCAGAAGAGGAGTCAAATAATTGGTGGGGTATTTGCCCTTTTAGCTATGCCTATAACATTTTGGGAAATCACTCAGCATCTTGTCCATTATACGAAACCTTATCTTCAGAAACATGTCATCAGGTACGTTTCTTAACATTCATTATGGTCGATTCGAAATTTTCTAAATTATTTATTATGATGCGCTGAATTTAGGTTAGTTAATTTGTAAAGAAAATTATCTAACACGTTCTTGATACTTTGATTTCTATGAAGGATTTTGTGGATGGTACCAATTTACGCTGGGGACGCTTGGATTGGTCTCTTGGCTCCAGAATATTCAATCTACTGTAACTCTCTGAGAGAGTGTTATGAAGCGTATGTGATCTACAATTTTATGAAGTTCTTGTTGAATTATCTGAATGCAGAAATGGATTTGGAAGCAAACTTGGAGTTAAAGCAACAGGTTAACAATTTTAACCTAATAATAATAATAGAAAATTGTATTAATTTGTCAGATATTTCTCCCTCAAAGTCTGGACCATAGGTTCACCTAAAATTTCGTTAGTTTTAATCTGAAATTATTTCGTAGGTTCATCACTTCTTCCCGTTCTGCTGTATTAGAGATTGGGAGATGGGGAGAGAATTCGTTCACAAATGCAAACATGGAATTTTACAGTATACTATTTTTCGACCATTGACTACGTTCATAGCTTTGTAAGTTTTGTACGTCTTGAACTAAAGTACAGTTCAATTTTAAGACCGATTTAAAAGTGTTTTTTTTTAAATTTTAGTGTCTGTGAGCAGTTTGGCAAATATGGAGAGGATGAGTTCAATGCTAATGTAGCATTTCCGTACATTATTGCAGTTAACAATATGTCTCAGTTTGTGGCTATGTATTGTCTAGTCTTATTTTATCGCGCAAACAGGGATGAATTACAACCTATGCGCCCACTACCAAAGTTTCTTTGCATAAAAGCTGTCGTTTTCTTCTCATTTTTGTAAGTTTTTTTACAAATTAAAATAAATTACCTTGAAATTTGCATAGGATGCAGGGTTAGTGGGAGTAATGTTTAATTTTATTTACAGTCAAGGAGTAGCTATATCCATCTTGGTGAATTCTGGAGTCATTGCAAACGTGTTTGGAACCACTGACAAAAGTGATATCAAGGACATATCGTCAAGTTCCCAGAACTTTTTGATATGTATAGAGATGTTCTTTGCAGCAATAGCTCATCATTATTCCTTTTCGTACAAAGCTTATGTGGATATGGCTGCAGATCAACCGAACTGTTGCGAATCATTTTGTCAAATGTGGGATGTATCCGATGTTAAACAAGATCTTGAGGAGCATATTGGTGTTGTTAGTAAGTACAAAGCACGATGATAAATAATGAAGTTACTTATTATTACACAAACGAAGGATTCATCCCATCTAAACTTTATTTGCTATTCTTAATTATTAGAAAGTACAGTGCGAAATGTTATGCCATCAAAAGTCTACCGACATCCTGGAGGGATGAGAGAAGAAAGAGCACATTTATTATCAAGCTCAGATGGTGTTGATTATCATAGTGGTAATGAAAGTGGGATGTCATCGTCAACTTCTATGCCACTACCAATGCAAGCTGCAAGATCAGCAAGCCTGCAATTAGTAGCTGAAATGGATTCCAAAAAGGAGAAGGAAGAAGAAGATGACGTTCACTCAGGCCCATTTACTGATCTCGGCGAAGACGAAGAATTGATTAATAAAAATTCCTAGATTAAAATATAATCTAAATATTCCGAATTAATCTATTCATTTCCTTGTAACAACGTATTAATTAACTGTTGACTGCACTTTATTATGAGTCTGTATGAATTATCTTAAGGTTTGTTGTATTTTTGAACGAATTTATTTACAAGTATTAAGTAAAAGCGACCTCAGTTGATGAGAGAAATGGGCTCGCGATAAACTTTTAGGAAAGTATGTATCTAGTACATATTTGAAGGATGTTTGATCCGTAAAGGTCGTACAAATAGGCTGTAAGGGAAGGTTTAACCTATATCGAATTTTATTAGCGGATTTAAGTCCACAAGGACATCATCGAACATGTGTGTACACCCAATGTATATGCACGTAGCGACGTAGTTATTATTTCAATGAACAATATGTATTAATGGTGTACTTAAATTAAACTAGATATTTTAGATGATTAAATCATTAGATACTATGTTTTCTTTTATAAGTTTAGACTAGAAGATACGAATGACTTAATTGGGAAAAATGTTGTATGTATAATTCATCCCTCTAGCTATTTTTGTGATGGATAAACAATCTAGTAGCATACGCGTGTCAACGCGGAATTGCTTTTTAAACAGTTATTTTAAATAATTGATCGTTCTAAAGAAAAAAAATTAAATAGAGCTAGTTGATGCAAACTTGAATTAGGTAATTGTGGTCTTTTTTTTATTTATGTATCAATCATAAGTTTCAAAATGAGATGTCTGGCCTAGTATTAAATTAACGAATACTCATTTCAAATTATTCACAATGTCTGCAAAAGTTGATCCATGTAAGCTCCTTCAAGTAAGTCACTTGGCTGAATTTTAAACGATTTGATTAATTCCTGGGACATTTCTTCTCCTAATGTTACTTCGTCTTCTTCATTAATGATGACCTGCAGGTAAAGGAAGTTTCAGATGTAAAAAGCAAAGAAATCATTCAAGAAACAACCTTGTTTAACAAACACAAAAGGAATTAAAAGCAAGTGAGTACTTAATAGACATAATACATTTGAAATGTGAATTACCTCAAATTCAATAAATTCTCCTAACCCTTTGACAAGGTCTAGATGCACTCGAGCAGTCAAAGGATGTTTCTCCCAGTGTACGAGATACACCTTTCTTTCTTTTTCTACCTTTCCTTTAATTCCATTAGCCCTCTTCAAAGCCTCCTCCATGGACTCAGGGTCTGAAACAGGGGATAAAATGTAGTCACTTCGTTTTGGCCCTTGCTCATCGCTTCTTTGATAAGCAATTAAAACTGCCCGTTCATTCTCTTTGCGAAGTTTCAATCGCCCATTGGGGACATCAAAGAAAGTATCCACTTGAAGTAGATGCTCATGCATTTTTTGATCCTTTGCCAAGGATTTTGCTATGCCTTCAGCATCATCAATTCCATTTGGAAGCTTAGCTTTTATTTCGATGTTTGATGGCATGATTTATCATTCCCTGGTTAGTTCTGTGCATAAAATAGCAAGATAAACAAATTTAGTTAGGTCGAATATATAAACGGGAATGTTATCTAATTTATTTTAAATGCGACGCATAGTTGCATATTTCTCACACTTGCAAATTGCGTCATTTCTTATTTTTCAAGAATAAAAAAGAAAAATAGAGAAGATTTGTTTTCCAACATTGTTTGATTAGTTTGATGTGGCTAATTTTTCAGTTTTATTATGGTAATGCTTAGATCAAGTTCTATAACAAGTTAACTGAATAATTATAAAAATACCAAGACCCCGAACGTAGACAGTAATGTAATATAAATGCATACTAGCATAAGACGCTGACTGATAATAATGTCAAGTGAATTTACTGCAGGGAAATGATGGTGTCATTTTTGTTAAAAATACGTCAATAGATCCAGTTTTCGTAAGATTAGATTGAAAAATGTGAATGAAAAGCAGAATAATGATATGCTTTTTAGCTATCATTGTGAATGGAAAAAGTATACTGTCCATGTCCATGCTTATCCCCAGCAAACCCCATTGTGAATTAAAGTAAACTGTAGAAATGCTGAAATATAAAGTTTTTATTTTAATAACCTAAACTCAAGTTTCAATTAACTTTAAACTTCATTAAGAAACCTTTGGCCCTTAACGCTTATTTTTTATTACTTGCGAATACTTATCAAGATAATTTATGGCTTTGTAGTCCAATTTCAGCTTTATTTTTTAGACATTGAATTAATATTGGCTCAGGGGTCTCTCTTCAACATGCATTTTAATCTCTCGTCTCTAAGTCTATACTTAATTAGTCCAGACTTCAGGCTAAGATATTCTCACTAATCTGAATAGAAAATAGAAACCTTTTCCGTTTAATTACTACAGCCTTTAAGTTTGTACTATTATTAACATTGCTGAAAAACATTTGTGAAACGTGACAGCTTTTGAGAGAGAGAATTCGCTCGCTGCTTGCTATCGTAAAAAGTTATAATTTTATTTAAAGCCATCCAAACTTCTAACCCAAACCAAGTACAAAATAAAAATTAAGGTAAATCAAGTGAATACGGCTAAGCCGGAGACTAAAATGGAAACAAAGAAAATGTAATTTATACAAAATTATAAAATATAAATCGTGCAAAATTGAAAAAGGTAAGACTCCAGAATAGAATTTGATTTAAATGTAAAATAGGATCTGCAGTTTAAATCGAGGTTGGGTAGGACTGGGTCCATGATCATGAATGTATTTTTAAAGGGAACCCCACGTCCTTAAAAATATTAAAACCACTCATAAATAAGTTTTAAATTATAAATAATTGTTTAGTCGCAAACTTAACGCGAGCTGGCACAGCATATAAAAAATATAACACCCGCACCAGCATCCTTAATGTTTCATCTAATTTTGAAGCTTGTTCAAAAAGTTTCAGCATGCAAGACAAAAAGTGCATGTTATTTATATGTACCAACCTGTTGTATCGCAAAACAAGGAAATCTCGCTAAAAATAAATTACAAAATATGTGTCAGATTTCCGTCCACTACACGCAGTCGAAGAAGAAAACAATTTCCCAAACCTGAGGATTATTATTGATTATGGCAGTTTAGGATATTAAACTAAGGATTAATTATAACTTTCGAAATTCCTAATAAACTTTATTGCTTATGAAGCCTGATGATTTGGTGCTCAACTGCCTAAACTACTACTACAACCGCTGTAAGTTATTTCCACATGGTTTTCATAACTTTGACTTTTGTATTCATTTTTCGTGGCTCCAGACGCAGACTTGTCCAATAGATATAAAAGTTTCATTCTGTATTGTGAAGTAGATTTTTGAGCTTCAATGATCGTCCATCTCTGCCCTTGTTTCGGCCTTGAAGGATTCAATTCAAATAAAGGACTACTTTAAAGTTTAAACCACATTATACTTCAAATTAATCGAAGCATAATACTTGGTAAGGTTGTCCTGCCTGATTCTGCTGCTTAGTAAAATTTTCATGACTTGCTTTAATAATTATATTGAGATTTGAGAACCAATTTATGAAGATATTTTTGCTTTGAGCCCAGGGCCGTATCCAGCATAGAGTTTTGGGGGTTGAAACCCCTCCCGAACTCCAAAAATTAACGTGGGAGGGATAGGAGGGGAGGAGCGTGGGCGGGGCTAAACCCCTCCCGAAATATATTGAGGGTATAGCAAAGAACCCCCTCCGAATTTTTTTCTGGATACGGCCCTGTTTGAGCCATCAATAAATAACGTCCCCTTGACATAAACTTGATCTTAAAATTGGCTTCATCGCATTCATAATCACAATTACTTTACAAGATTTAATTAGAAAAATATAGGAAAGCCCCACCTCTGAATCCCCAGTAATTAAAAAAAATAGTCTCGGTGTTGTAATACGTAAGTTAAACAATATGCCTAGATTGAAATTGCTAGCATTTATATAAGATAAAAGCATTCTTGTACAAAAAAATTATTTGATTGGGAAAATTAGTTTAATTTTTTGAATTCATCTTTCGTTAGAATCGGGGGTTTCATGTCAGGATGAGAAAAACCAAATTGGATAAAATAAATGAGATTGAGCGTAATAAATTTAGCAAAGCTAGCAAATATAAAATAGACCAGGCACTGTCTACTTGTGTAAACCATCACGCATATCTATTACGTACGGATTCATAATTTCTTAAATACGTACTTAATTTTGATACTTCCATGCTACAGGAGAACTGATAAAGCCATTGTAAGTCCGACTATATTTTATGTGATTATAAACTTTTATGAAATTTAGAGATTATAATCATATTTGGCAGCAATTTACGGTACACAGACTAGAATAGTTTGGTACTATAATGATAATATTTAATGATTTAAAACCGGATTAGATTAAATAACGTGAGAAATCTAAGATGGAAATTCCAGTATAAAATGCTTTATTGGATACTATTTCCCCATTACTACCCCAGCACAGTAGAAGTATTTATGATAACATGATAAGGTTTATATAAACATATATGTATTTCTAGTACTAATCATTTTTGCAAATTGCGAATCCTAGGTTTTTGTGACGGTGGTGGTGCAAAAACAAACACGAAACAACAACATCGGGAGTAGAAATGTTATGATAATATTATTCTTTAAGTTCAGGATTATTATTCCATCTTGTTTTATAATCTTAAAAGTGGTCAGGGGAAATTTGCTGACGCAAGTTAAAAAGCAAGGTAGATGCAGAAATTGGGCATCGTAACAAGAAACCGTGATGCTCTCTACTCCATCAGTTGATTTCATAAATGGAAGAAGTATTGAGTAAAATATTTTAAATTAAATGTGGCTCATTTACTATTGAAAATGAAAAAGATAAGACATTAACAATATGCTTAGCGAACATCTCCAACGATAAAATAGGAAAATTATGCAATTATGGAAAGCTTTCAAACAAAGTAGCATTTATAAATAATGATCTCCAATAGATTTAATGCTCAATAATTTTTACACTCTTAATTTAGTTTTCTAAATCGTCTGGAAATAAATAAGTTGATGGAAAGAAAGTTACATGGTTACATTATTATGTGAAATGAAGCATGCTACATGGAAATAAAATCGTGGCGAATATCTTCTTTGGAAATTCCACGGTTGTTAAACTCATCTGCAAGGCATGAATTCAATGCATGCTAGGAAAAAAATAAAAAGCTCCCATGAAATCTCCATTATTAAGGAGCGGAGCGAAGCGGAGCTCATTTATGCGAATGGTAGTGTCGTCCGTCGATCCGTCCATCCGTCGATCCGTCCATCCGTCCATCCGTCGATCCGTCCATCCGTCCATC
>JAQGBU010000207.1:0-46341 GCA_034698605.1 Isotoma decorata
CTTAGATCCCGCACCTTAGATCCCCCCACCTTAGATCCCCAGGACATTAGATCCCCTGGACATTAGATCCCCCACCTCAGATCCCCTGGACAGTAGATCCCCAAGACTAAAGAGCTCAAGCAGAAGACATTATATTTCAAATAAAATTTTAAAAGAACGGGGAAAATGTATAAACAATGATTAAAATGTTTTTACAAAGAACTAGTAAAGTAAAGGCTCCCGTATGTTCTATTATAACATTGTAAGAATTATTGATAGTTTTAAATGAAGGTGAGTTATTTTAAGCCATTTCTATGGGGTGGATTATATTAAATGAGGTTGAATTATTTTAAACACGGTCTATGAGGGTCGAATAATTTGGATTTGAATGGGGATTGGTTGTTTGCGTTATCTTATCTTGTGACCGCTGCATATACTTCGTATAATATTAAAACATAACGGAGCTTTTACTTTACTAGTAGTTGATACAAACGTTTTATCATTTCTTTATTTTCCAACCCTATTATTGATTTCTTTAAATATAATATCTTCTCTTCAGGCTCTTTAGTTTTGGGGATCTAATGTCCAGGGGATCTAAGGTGTGGGGATCTAAGGTGGGGGATCTAATGTCCAGGGGATCTAAGGTGGGGGGATCTAAGGTGTGGGGATCTAAGGTGGGGGATCTAAGGTGGGGGATCTAAGGTGGGGGATCTAATGTCCGTTCACCATCCTTATCTATGATATGGTGACTTGCCACTGCCACTGCGTTTGTATTTTGCCATTACGTAGCAGTCGGAAGGGATGAAGGGAATTTTCCTTTTTCGCCCTAGATAGATCAAGATGCACCACACCATACACTTCGTACATTCGTTAGCTGTACACTGTACACTCTTACCATCTAGTCTCTTGACGTATGAGTCGTAGCTTAACCAATGATGTACTTAAAATTTAGAAATGACATGTAATATCTATTATTAACCTTTTTTCTCTTTTTTGATTTGACCTGGTATTGGAAACGATGTGAACCTCATGTCATATACTTTTGTCAATTGAATAAATCATTGAATCTGAATCTGAATAGCTGTAATGTCAAAGGGGCGAAGGGTAGATAATGCCCTCCCGAGTAATATGCACAATCTGGGGGATGATAGTGTCGAGGGGACAAAATGTGGAGGACGTATGTGCCCTAGCTCTACATAACGTTCCTATGACGTATATAATCACTCGCTTTTTTGTTCAGATTAAACTTCTAATTATTAAGCTACCGTAAATCGTAAACTAGGTCCCCATGGGTGTCTATTGTGTCAACCTTTGCATGAAACATGGGAACGCATTACGTACAGGGTTTCGGCCTTTATTCTTGGGTTACGCTAAATATTCAAATTCAAAATGTTCAGAAAAACGTCTCCAATGCCAATAATAGTGTTTTAAAAAAGTACACTTCGCTTTTCAATCATAATAATATTCAAACTGATATAGTGATATACTTCTAGTTCTAACCGTGTGTAGAGTTTTCGTAGTTTAGCTCACATCCTTATTATTATTGTAAGGCTGAAAAAAATATGTAAGTAAATAGGATGACGATGGAACAATATTTCTGGGGGATAAAACTTTTTATGACACACTTTTCCTGGGGATGTGACATTAAAAGTTCATGAACATAAATTTTGCGTCCGATATATTTTGTTCTATAACAGCTCATTATCTTTCATGCTTATAACTTTTTATTTAATTTTTAAGCGACATCCCGAGCAGCGTTTGACTTTTGAAGGTGTTTAATTTTATTGTTTGCTTTCCTATGGTTTGATATTTGTAATTGATAGGATGATTTGTTTGCAATACTACACAATTGTGTCTCATACGTAAATTTTGTGAGATTTGAGGGACTATACTTTCTAATTTTCCTTTAGGAATTAATACTTATTCTTCCAGTCAAACTTTGACATTCTATTTTGTATGGAATCCACGTAGCGCATAATACCAAAAAATCCCAAACTACCTATGTCCTTTCTAATATATTTTGCCATTCATTTATTCAAAAACTGGTAATGACAAAATATATTAAATAAGGTTATTTACTTAAAAACTCTCGACTAAATAATAGATAACGATAATCAATTTTGTCTTTAATATAATTTAATTTAAAAATTAGTATATAAATGACTTTGTGTATACACTCAAAATCTTGTCTAAAAATTACTTACATCATCGCTAAAAGCTACTTCGTATTCAAATTTAAAATATACTTAAACTTTTGGTGTTTTATGAATATATGTTTACCAAGTTCGGATTTGCATTATTTTTCAAATAATCTGTACCTTATATTTTAAACGGGAAATATACTAGACCTTAATTTATGAATGTAACGATTTTTCAAAACTTGTATTTATGCTTTGACTTTTTTTTTATGGGGTAACAGCCACAAGTCACAATTCACAAGTCACAAGCCACAATTTCAAATATTTCAAACGAATTTAAGAGCTAATACTCAAAATAACGGTCAGTTAACTAATGAAAATAATTCTAACATGGTTGTTTAAATTTAAATCAATAGAAATATTTGAAATTTACAGATCAGCCACTGGCGCCGCCGGCTATTTCGGCTAAAGATGTTTTCGACTTTTAAAGAGAATTTTCTCGACAGCGCTTCCACGCGCGCAGAAAGTAAATACATTTTCTGAAACCGCAGCTGGAGTACTCTGAGATAGCGTTTCGAAACTTTGCGCGTTTTGATGAACTTTCCCGATAATCGAGGTCAAAGTTGACCCAAAACCGGCTATTTTTGAGTAAATATTTAATTTCTCGAGTTTCACTCAACATAAGCGAACCAAACTTTTAAGTTAAGACTGAAAACACATTTCCCATCTATTTCTAAAATTTGCCCCGCTTGACCCCACAGGGGGGTCGGCCCCCCAAACTACGGTCAGGAGGTCATGTGACCTATCATTCGAATTGGCTTTCCAAGCCCTTTCGAATGATGTATATATTATGCGTGTAGAACAAAAAACCTATTTAATAGCAGAATCGGGGTCCCACAGACCATTGTGGCCTGGAAGCTTTGGCAATGGGGATAAGTTTCCACATTATTTTTACATTAACATTGAAAATAAAATAGCTTTTAGCTTCGTGTTCTGCCATTGTAATTAAATACGATTTTTCAAATGTTTTTTAAAAAAAAATACCGAAATGTATACGTTTATTTTTACTAAGTCTTTCGAGTATATAATGAAGAAAATAGCTTATTATTATAAAAATAAGTGATTCCTAACCTAAGTTTGGAATTTTTTGCATAATGTATTTAATAACGATTTAAACATCGCTTTGGCTTCATTTCTCCTAAAACGCATAATTTTTGTGGAACCAATAACAATTTTTTGAAAAGCTATCATAACTTTTCATCCTTTATTTTCATCAAAGATCCATCAAGATACTTAGCAAGTGTTGTGTAATTAATTGCTGATCATGATACTGATGCTGATCATTTGATCATGTATCAATATTAATTTGTAGATTTTATTTAAAAAATTGATTTACAACAATGTATTTTTTGAAAATTTCAATAAATACCAGTACCAGAATATCAAAAAACGCGACAAGAGGACGGACTGCAGAACAGGGTTTGAAAGCCGGAAAATGTCCTGAGCTTAAACGACGACGGATGGTCAACCCTTTTAAAGTCTTACTGATTTTTATTAAAATTAAATTCGAATTTTATAATACAGGAGTAGAAGACATAGTACATTTTGAAACAAAAACCAATGAATTATCTTTCCGTCGTTCAGATGCTTTCTAGTATACTGTTGCATATTTTTTGATTTTTTGATTTTGATTTTATGACTTGAAGTTTACAATTTTTTCTCAAATCTGTACTCATGCGGTTTTTGTTCATTCCACAGTGATTCCAAAGAATATAATTTTTAAATAAAATACATATATTTAAAACTAACAGCACTCATATATATTGCTTTTATGCTTCTCTTGTCGTGCTCATCTGAAGCTTTTATATTCACGCTGTCACCACTGCCAAAACCGTTGTCTTTTAATGTCAATATCAAAATACATCAAAACCGATTAAATAGAGCATTCATTACTTTCATTTTGACACTACTTTTATGCGGGGGTAGAAAGTATAAGCAGATTTGGCTTCTGTATGTCTTATTTTGAATAAATTTCCTTCTTATAACTATTTCCACCTCCCATTATGTCCATCCATCTTTTCCAACGATTTCGAAATGTCCAGTGTTTCCAGGGAGTCCTCCAGTTTTGGACAAAGTCCCCGGAAGCCACACTCAACTGCCACTGCCATCACTTGAGTAAATATTAGAACCTGCTTTTTTAGCCAACAAAATCCAAAAGTGCAAATTGAACGTGATAGAAAAATAATAAGAAACCCTCTCTACTAGGCTTTGCATCACATGGCAAAAAGGTAGGCTGAGATCTAAAAGCAAAGAAAAATATAAAAGGATTGCATCGGGTTCATCAAGCATTTTTACTCTCTTCTTCTAGAAAAAAATTACCGGTGACCGGTGATTTCTAATTGAACTCTCAGACTATTATTGCCTTTTAAATTCAACCCTAATTTCGGTTAAAACAGTTTCCGTTTCAAATACAAAATAAAATCAAAGATGATGCGATCACTGTTTTCTCGAGTTGTAGGAAATACTGGACTAACAGTTTGGAAACGTGGGGTCTCTCAAGCAACGAATAAAAATCCACTGGCCGTGGCTACCCTAAAGGGTTCTTCTATTTTGAAGCAGTCAAGTGTACTTCGACCTCTCGGAGGTGTCATGCAAGTTCATGATACGCGACCCAAAGGTTTGTCTCTTTTCTTAATGTCGCCAGTGGGTCATTTTATTCATGAATAATCGCCCGAATGTTGACGGTGTCTGGGTCTGGTCTGGAGTGATGCAATAATTCATGACAAATTATATGATTTTGCAGGAGATTACGAACTGATTAACTTTTTAACTGAAGAAATCGCCACAGAAAAGAAAGGCCAGAGAGGTGGAACACTTCCAAGCAAATTAGAAGGGTTCGAAGTCAAACTTAACCAATCAGAAATAACCCTAAACAAAAAATTCAATGACGAGACGTAAGAAGAAATTATCTGAGTTTTTTAAAAATATTATTTATTATTAATTAGGGAAACAAGGAGGTTGAAATCAAATGGACTAATTGTTGATTTTTGACGGTTTTGTATGCAGGTTGAGCATTAGTCTTAATGTCAATCACACTGTTGATGCTGACTTTTCTGAAGAAACAAGTCAGAAAGGAGAGAAGGATGCAGCTGAAATGAGATCTCGACCCAACTTTGAAATTGATGTGAAAAAGGGGAATCAAACTCTGACTTTCAGTTGCTCCTTTTTGCAAGATACGTCTGCCCCCAATGATCCTCAACAGGAAGAATATCGTAAGTGACCTGATTTCTATTCAATTTATTCTAGTTAAGATCAGTTATGATTTTAAATTGAAATAAAATGTCGAATCTACTAAAAGGAATTTTGGAATTTGATGTCCAAATGTCCAAAGTCAATAGTTTGCAGTTTATTCACATAGTGTGTAGTTAGTGTTGTATTTCGAAAAGGTCAACTTGCTGAATAGAAATCAATAATGTTAAGACAAACTTTTATGAATTTCACTATAGAGGATGCATTCGTTATTGATGAAATCGCACTTTTCGAAGGAGAATGGAATGAACAAGTGTACGCTGTTGCAGGAGATATTTTGGATGGGGTAAGAGCACAATATTATGTCAAGTTGACTTAAGTGATTTTTATAAATTAACTAGATCTGTAAGTTCCAAATGTTAATTATTTTTCAGTACTTGTACGATTTATTCATGAACATGCTGGAAGAACGAGGTGTGACCAATGAATTTGTGGACAAACTTTCCGATTATTGTACTGATTATGAACACCAACTGTATGTCAACATGCTCGGAAATCTTCAGAAATTTTTGAGTTCTAAGTAGAATGTGCTTTTGAATTTGTTTCCTACATTTAATAGATTTTGCATTTACTAATTTTTGTCCAGTACAGGACGTCAATGTATTAGTCATACTGATTTTGTAACAAACAAAAAGATGAATTTCATTCAACTGATTGAATTCATATGTTTCTTAATAAAGATGATAGTTTTGTCAACAGATAGAATATTTGGAATGTGGTATTAACTATATCATAGCAAAATTTGCAGAGTAATCATGTTTATGAGTTAAAGAAACGATCTTTCACCAGAGTTAATATTTGCTTCATTTGTGAACTATTTAGAGGCTCACTTTGCTTTATTCAGTTTCCAAGTTCTTAATTTCTACCTACTCGACATTCAGAATTCAGGCTACACAGGATAGTTTCCTCGCACTCTTTCTGTTGAAGAAATTTACTAATTAGGACAGGATACACACAACTATTTATACTAAACTAATTCCAGATTTAACGTCTCTCGTACTGTTACAGAGGAATGTATTTCACACAGCTTGATTACAAATTAAGACCACACTGATTCATGAACAAAGCAACAAAGGATGAATTCTACAACAAGGGAAATATCTATATAGGTCAGCTATTCAGAATTTCTTGGGGCACATTATATCAGTTATAATATAATTATATAATTACACTATTCATTTATTTTGTATGTGACGATGTACATATTTTATCTCGCTGCACCAAACATAACATGAGAATGAGACGCATACACCAGCATTTTGTCACCTTAATGTTGCATTATAACGGGGGTACATTCACATGCCGTAGCCTTGATAAGGTACTCCACCCGTTCCATAGGCATTTGGATATCCTTGAGGATATCCTGGAGGCATCATTCCCGGCCCAGCCGTAAGCATCAACTGTGGTTCTGCGAAGAATAATATAACCATAAATTATAGATAATCATTTTAATCTCACAGTCATGCCACAAAATTTCAGAAAGCCGTATCCTTACCCATGATCATTGATTTTTGATCATTTGTTTGACCTTCCTCGACCCGTTGTGTCTCTAGTTCTTCCAGTCTGTCAATCTGTTTATATTATGAAATACGTTACATTGGAAACACTGCATGAGGAATTTTAAGAACATATGCGTTGTAAGAGGCAATGTGTTACCTTAGTCCGGTATTCTCGAAGAACTTGGATCATGTAGGGCATAGCGAAGTCCATAATTCCGTTTCGCCAAGAAAGTTCAAGTATAACATCCGGATGCAGAAGGTCATAGCAGTGAAACAGGCATGCAGAGAAGCAATCATGATTACCCTGCTCTAAAAACCACGTTAAAAGTTCTTCAGCAATATCAGGATTCTTTGATTCTGCGGCATATTCCATGGCGTCCTAAGCAAAAAAATTATTAGTTACGTTTTCGAATTCTAAAAATTAAAATTAAACTCTACCTTATAAAGACGATCTTTCTTGCATAATTCCACAGACTGCTTCCAACGATTATTTCCTTTGTACAAGTACGCAGCAATTCGTCGGAACTCTATCAGTTCATGCTTCTCAAGTTTCTGGGCCAGAGCTATATTGTCGAAGTTGTCAAAGGCATCAATAGAAGTTCGAAGGCCCTGATAATCTTCTTCTTCAATCAGTAAATTGTTCAATGCCTCATTGATTGCTTTATTATTTAGGCTCTGAACTGCTCTCAAATATGGTTTGACAAGCTTCAAGTGGTTGACCTACAAAAGTTCATCATTGTTTAGATTTTTCAAATAAATTTCCTCAAATTTTGGAGCGATTGTATCTTTTTGATTTCTTACTTTGGTGAAAAAGCTAACACTCCTTGTGTGGTCCATTCGAGGAGCTAATACCACCAACAAATCGTTTAGTAACATAGGCTTGTAATCCAAGTAGAATTGAATGGCCTTGTAGTAAAGCTCTATATTCGCAACTTTCGTGATGATGTCTTTGAAGTGGGATTCTCTCCATGCTTCCGTTGGGTGAGACATCATAGCCGTAACTGCGTTGTCGTATTCCTCATACTTGTCATACAGAAACACTAATTCTGCCCACAAGTGAGCTTGCTCTGCAGCCCTCAAAACCTAAAAACGTCATAATATAATTAATGAAAACCGGATAAAGGAAAGCAATACATGGAAATTAAAAAGCAACCACGTCATTAACTCCTTTTTGTACCTTTGGAATGTTGACACGAGACCAGAACAATTCTAGATGCTCTTTCATCTTTTCTGGCTTAAATTTTGAATACAAAATAGCGAGTTCGGTGAACATTCCCATATGAGCTCTCTCTAAACCTAGAGCAGCTTCAAGTAGGTTGATCAGTTCCTCGAAATATCCACGGTCCTGGTAATGATTGATTAAGTCTTCTAGCTCATCTGCATGTACAACAATGTGAAGTCCACACATCTGAGCCAACCGAAACTCTCCAGACTCTACACAAGCGAAGCAAACTTCTTTCCAAGTCCGGGTGCTGTTAGCCTTTCTGGCAGAATCTACTGCTCCCTGATACTCTTTCAAATGAACTAACGTAATCGCCAACCGAGCAAAGTTGGAAATGTTGTTGTACAAAAGCTTTGCAGCATCATACATTCCTGAATCAAAGCACCGGTCACCAATCTGTAGAAAGAAAATAGATTTGGTTTCAAATTTCCGGAAGTAGTGTACCAACCAGAGTATGAAATTATGTCCCACCTTTTGGATATCAGCATGATTTGGTCCCGAGACAAACTCTTCTAAATCAGCCAATCTTCCGGTTTTCGCATATGCATAGATCAACTCCGTTTCAATATATGACTCCCTTGCCTTCTTCCGGGCCATTTGCAAGTAGCGTACCAAATCTTCCCAACTTCCTAAAATTCCAAGAACATTTAAATTAGCTACAATGCGTCTATGTGTTTATGAAAGGTGGCCATTGTCAACCATACCAGTTGTATGTGCTGTTTCAACAACATCAACAAAAGCGGATGGATCATCTGCCTTGATATATGAGTCAATAGCTTCCTTGACAAGCCCCTTTTGCAACTGAGCCTTCGCCAATTGACTCCAAACAGCAGGTTCATTACATCTCTCAGCAAATTCATATGCTCGATCAAGATTACTAACGTTCTCAATAAGAACTTGAATAGCTGACGTGTTAACATCGAACTTCTTGAAAATTGCGAAAGCTTCTTCGTACAATTGATTGTTAATGGCAATATTAGCGATGTCTGGGGCATCATAATTGTCCAATCGATTTATGTACTCCATCACCCGAGTTCGGTCAGCTTTAATTGCCGTCAAGATGAGCAGATTTTGAAGATTTCTAAATGACAAAATCAAAACAGTGTTTAAGTCGCAATTTTTTGCTGGGAATTTTAAGCTACACTATTATCTGAAAATGCAGGCTAACCTGTGGTCAGAAAACACAGAATTGTCCAATACAATCTTTTCAAGGAGTTCAATCAATTCATTTGGAAGATCAGCAGTCATAAATGCTTTGACTGTGACTGAAATGTCTTCAGGATCTTGAGTCTCTGAAAGGGCAGTCTGTACAACTTGGTCTATTAACTGACGCCTGTACGGATTTTCTTCATTCAGTACTTCGACCCACAGTTCTGGATCTCTCCTTCTCACAAGATATCTATGAAATTTCATTGCAAATTATTATAAAGCTGTACGATTTTTGTTTCGTAAACTCCTTCAGTATATCAATTGATTATTTATTATATTATACGTACCGTGCTTCAGATTTGAAGAGAGAATTCTCATTACAAACATGAATAAGTTCACGATCGCAATGGCCTCGTTCATAAGCAACACAAGCCAAATGGGGGTCCCGTTTCTCACAGTATTTTCCAACTACTTTGCTGTCATAGTACTGATTTTCTTTTAAGAATCTCTCTGGATTATTATTGCTATCAATGTAGATTTTGGCTAGTGCATTATGGGTGGCTGGTTCAATAACACTTTCATGAACTCGGGACTCCAGCCATGGAAGAAGCAGCTTTAATCTGTTTCTTTTTTCAACCTCTTCAACAAGTTCATCCGTAGAAAACTGTCCCCTAACTACCATAATGAGGCTTTTTATAACATCTTCAGAGCAATCAACATCCAACAATCCTCCGACAACAACAGGAAGACGAGAAGGATTGACCTATTTGAAATACATGTTTAGTCAAATCTAGAAGCTTCACGAAGTTTCAATTTCAACAATTCAATTTACCTTCTGCACATAAATTTCAATGTACTTTTGTAGATTATTTCGATACAAGTACAGCACAAGGTCGTGGACAAAATCAAAGCGATCGCACACAATTATCAAGGGCAACTGGTCAGTTAGTTTGGCCTCTTTTAAGAAGTTTTTGACTCTTTCAGCATTATAACAATTGGACTCGCGACAAATCCTTTCGACTTCTTTGATTTGACCGGTTTTGCAGGCTGCTTGTATATACTTAAAATGAACTTCAGAATCTTGACTGAAGTTAACAATCGAGCCGAGGAAGTAGAACAATCCTTCATAGCTTTTAAAAGACTCAAATAAGTCAATCAACGCCTTGGTTGTCAACTACAAAAAAACCACGATAGTTAAAAAACAAAATCTATTTAGTATTACCAAATTACCAGTGTTAAAAATGAATGTCTACTCGTACCTGTTCATGATATTTGGTTGCAATCTGGACGCAAATGTTTAAATTTTGACGAATATTGGCAGTCAACATAGCTTTCAAACACTCAACTGAATCTTCAACTGATAAGGTTCCAAAATAGGTAACCAACCACTCAGGATTAAGGAGATGAGTATGAACAACAGCTCGCTTTATGTCATATAAATCTGAAATGGAAAATATATCCATAGAATGAAGGCAGTACTAAACCAGTGACACGTGTCCGCAAGACCAGTTATGTAGGTAGTAATATTCCCTGTCTATAGGGCGACCTCGTGTATAATGCAGTTTGACAATTGTTAAGAACAAAGAAGTAAAAATAATCCGCATAATAATTAATTCGATTCCCATTATTAGCGTTTAACGCGCATAAGGCCGGGAATTATGGTAAATGCAGGTTTTGGTCAATATGTCCTGAAAATCGAAACGAGCACTAATATATATATACTAACAGAAATTTAGTAAATACCTGTATAATGTTCCAATGCACGTTGTAGTAATCCAGCTTTTTCACACATTTGAGCAATGTGAGCTTTATCATAGTGAGTGAACATTTGATTTCCCAAAATGGCATCAGCAACCTTGTAAAAACGAAAACTTATTGTATAAATAATATCACAATAATTGAGGAAATTTAATTCAACCTATTTTCGTGTTTTCAAAACATACTTGAGGTGCAGCTATTAAATTCATCTCAAGAAGTCTTGTTTGAAGGGGTCCCTCGGTTGGTCGATTATTTTTAAGAGCATCTAATAAAAACGCTGTGCACTGCTGGACCATATTTTGTTCCATGAAAATGTCCACTATCTAATATCAGAAAATTGAAATATTTAAACTATGGTATTTAGGAATTCATTTAGGCAAGCTAAGTTTTACCACTTTGTGAGTATTCAAACCTGATTAATGTCTGCCAAGGGCTCATCATCTTGGACAAGCATTTGAGCAAATCCAACTCCTTGATCAGGATTAACTCTCATTAGATTTCGCAACAAAAACACATAGTCTGGAGTATATCCGACTTTCTTTGCATACAATACAATTTTGTTAAACTGTCCAGTCTCAGCAAAGCATTGAATAACCTGACAAAAGAATGTTTATAAAATTCTTGATCACACGGTAATCCACATCATTGTATTTTATCTTTAAATTAGCCGTACCTTGTTGGGGACATTAGCACGTAGATATACTGACAATGCCAAGGTGGGATCTACTTGCTTAACTAAGTCACCAAGTTCTTCTGAGCATTCCAGCTTATCTTCTTTAAGCCATTTTTCCATCAGTTGTTTTTTGCCTTGCTGCAATACCGGCCTTGACAACTCTAATGACTCAAACTTGTTTAGTTGGCCCTAAAAACCGGAAATTGAATTGTAACTTTCTGAATTAAGTAGTGTACCTTACGATCCTGTATTGGTAAACAAACAATCTTACCCGATCCAGAAGGATACCAAAATACTGTAGAAGAGGAGAAGTTTGACCCGGCTGAGTAGCCACTTGCTGAAATCTTTGAATGGTCTGTGGAGTTCTTAGAATACCTTTAGGAGCTTGCGCAGCTACCTGTTTCGACACAAATACAATAATATCATTTAAAAGTTTCAATACTTACTTCTAATCAACCAATTTTATTTAATAAAAATAATAAACCTTTGCAGCCTCTGTGTACTGGGCATTCTGAAACAAGGCGTTGAATTTTCGAATAAACAAATCTTCAGCTCCACTCAAGTTATTTCTGTAAGCTACTCTCAAAGCTAGATCTTGATTTGACAAGTTATTGACGATATATGATACAATTGTATCTTCATCAATCGTGACGGATAAAACCTACAACAACGCACAATAAGCTATATAAATAATTCCAGTATTTAGGCGTAAAGAATTGCTGCAGCTTTTGGTTCAACTCACCTGCCCTTTCCTGTTGACCCCAAGTATTCCGCCTGTGGTTTCATGAGGGGCAGTGACGAAAATTGTATCCGAACTAATCCGATTCATGTAAATACAGGCTGCACTTTCCAAATCGTACAAATGGATGTAGCCATACTTGGTAATAAGGTAGACGATGTCGTATTTGTTACTTGCCTTTAATTAAAATAAATTGAAAATTGATACTTCATTCAAGCAAAATAGCATTCGTAGCAAATCCAAAATGACAAACAAATCCAATCTAAGTACCTGCATTGCAACAGGAAAATCAGTTTGAGCCTCAGGTGGAAAAAACACATCCATACTTTTCTTGGCAAAGGGTTGATTTCCTTGCGGGACACCACCAACTTCAACGATATGGATCTGTTATTGATTCAAAACGTATATTTAGAACATCTATCATTAAAATATGCATAAAAATATACTTCAAACAATATCGAAAGTAGTGTACCTTGCCACCCTGAGCATTTCGAACAGCAAAGCATAGCAGGTTAGATGGTTCTGGATTTCCCTCTAGCTTCATCTGTGCGAATGTGCCTGCATGTCCTTCGATGGGCTGGCTAACCTTTCGTTCAACAGAATAAAGCTGCATCGCTCCAACAACTCGATTTTGCTAAATAGTTAAAAAATAAATGTGAAATAATACTATACAAACAGACGAATTAAAACATGTAAAGTACTAGTTACAAGATTCGTACCTGAGCTGAAATGGCAACCAAAAGCAGCCAGTTCTGCTTAGGATCCGTCCGATAGTTAATAATTTGTGTTCCAGCGAGACTGGAGTGCCTGTCAAACATTTTCTGCGGAATAGACTCTCCTTCCATACTCCAATGATACACTGCAGAATCCGTGACCAACCCAATGGTATTCAAAGAGATCCATTTCCAAAAAGTAACCTCTTCTGTCATCGTATGAGACTTCATTTTGCTCTTCATCTCAATATTAAAAATCTGTAAAGTTTTTGCAGCCTTCAAAGCAATAACCTTGCTTGCTGGATTCATGATAGCCGAATCGGCTGTAATAGGTCTTCGAATCGGACTGTTTGGGTCAGTCATGTCAATGATCACAATTTGGGCAGATTCTCCCACTTTCTCCCGAACACAAATAAATTTGTCTGACTCCATAGTCAGATTATTAAAGCTGATGTTAGCTTGATTGATTCCAATACTTGTGAGCTAATCATAAAAAAGTAGTATACAATTTAAAAAAACTGTCATCAAACAAAACTTAACTTTCCTACACTTAACGATTTGGACCAACTTGATCTCGATACGTTTTTCAACCTAACCAAAACATATCACCAACTATAATAAATTTAAAGTTAAAAATTATCAAATACCTGAAGATGCTCTTGGAATCGAATTGGTATGATGTTGGACGTCATGATTATTTTTTCTTAGTAGTAGATAACCCAGCTAAAATTTATTGTCCACACAACCTAAAAAAAACAGAAAACCTTAAAAATATACATACATTTGACATTACACATTAGCAACATTTATATAAAAATGTTATTTAACATTCCAGTAATCACATTGATTGAATACAAAGTGCAAGGATAAAGGATACAAGGATACAACACCCAAATAAACTTTGACCTAATAGTCTAATTTATCAAAGGAACTAGCAAGAACCACGTCTTCTTTAACTATAACTACAAACTATGAACTAAAATGAATGAATTACTTACGTTATTATTTATTTGTTCCAAATATGCACAGCCGGACTGGTAAGTTTTATCCTGTCAAAATATCCTGATTCCAATTCAATACTATCTATTACTTTACTTCCACACACTTCTTCAACAAATTGAAGCCAGCAACACCCACCCACTTTTTAGATGATGATAATAATAATGCTATTATAGCTAGATGGAACTTTCCCTAGTAGTTGGAACGGATCGCAATCAATATTCAACCAAATCACCAATCCAAGTCACCGCAAGTTAGTAAATCCTCAAGACAAGTCAGTTTTTGAAACTTGAAAAAAGAGAACGAAGCCTTGGCCTCCTTTCTAAAGGGTCAAGGGAGGAAAGAGAGGGAGTGGACTCCACTCTATTTCCGTCCGTCCGGTCCGGTTTTTTTCTCTGTGTCGTTGGAAAGACAATGATTCTGGAAATCTCAGTCTCCACTCTCTAGATACCAAAAAACAGAAGAAACCACACAGACTTTAATTACAATTGAATACAATTTTATAAGTTGAATGAAACCGACTGTGTTAATTCATAATTTTAAGATTAAAAAATCTAGAAACCAGAAGCCAAATGGATAAGGAGAGGGCTCTTTTTGATAGGAATTTATTCTAGAATTAAATAGGAAATAAAAAGTATTTGACTCACATTTAGTATAAAGATGATGATAATGATGATGAGGATGAATTAGGATGATTAACTCCTTCTTCTGTTGCCTATAAAACTAAAAAGGCTCACCAGTTCAGTTTATGACAGATTGGACTCGGAATAAGAGAGAGAGAGACAGCATTTGGAATATACAGCTACTCCCTACATCAAAATTATTTGTGCTCTTTGCTTAGTCACTCTCCTCTCTTCACACTAATAACACTGGTGCTCTGCCTGGTCACTCTACCCTAGCCTACTCATTCAGTCTCACAGTAGATACACCTACTTTTTCTTCATTCCAATCCATATGAAAGAGATAGAGAGAGATGATGATGGTGGTGGTGGTGGTAGGTACGTAATGGTATCAAATCCACTCTACTTTTATTATGCTTTCTTCTATGTGTGGTCTGACTGAAGCTGTCAATGAGTTTTCTTTCTCATCTTTTTTAGTAGGCAGTTGTAGTTTTTCATTCAGAGAGGATTCACAGAACAGCGATCATGATGTGCATGCAATCCAAAATGCAATCCACCTACCTAGCTTTAAAGGTTAAGTAGTCTGTGGTGTTGTTTTGGGGGAGATAGCTGAAACCTGAAACTAAAAACCATGATACTACTACTGACTACTGCACTGATGAAGGTAACAGTTTAAAAAGAAATGCTAGGAAGGATCATGACTCATGAGTAATTTTAAGACTTTTCGGAACTTTCCAGTGATGATGTGGGTGGGGAAAGTAAGTGGAAGTGAAATTGAAAAGGAAACTAGAATTATTATGATTTCGAAATAGGTAGAGAATGTATTAGGTGGGTGTCCAAAAAGTCCACCCGAAATCAAGCAAACGATTGTTTAAATTTTAATATCCGTGTAGTATAATGTATAGGAAGGGATTTTCTCATGAAAATTGACAGTAGAACATTTTGTTTGCTTGAGTTTTTACTTAGAAAAACTGATATTTATTTTTATCAATTTCCGTTGCATAGTGTATTCATTTTAAATAGTGTTTGTATTAAATTAATCATCATTTCCTTTTTATGTAGAAATATTAACATCAAACAAGGCTTCTTTTACATCATTTTAATTATTATGTTTTGGGTATGGTATTTATTGAGTGTTTGTTGAGGCTCAAGTAAGTCTCTACGAAAAATGAATTTTCATAGTAGTAGTGAATGTGAAGAACATTTGAGGAGAAATATATGTGACGTGGCAGTGGGAGCAGATAGCTAAAAAGGCTCAACTCTCGCGTTGCCACATCACGTTTCTTGTTCTACTTTTCTCTCTAGACTGTTATACATTATACTGTTATATAATGGGAAGATGGGAACCCAAATATACGGGCAATATAATGCACTGTATATTCTCTTATTAAGTATCGGTAGATACTTTGTCCGAACGTCAAGAAGGGTGTCAGTTAGTCTGTCTGAACCACGCCAATCACTGACTTTTCACAAGGTCCACTTTTTCAAATTCTGTTTTCCAATATGGGATTCTAAGGTCAATAAAACCTTCAAGTTCGAAAAAGGGCCAAATTGTCCACACCCCTAATTTCGAATATTGTTTTTAATTAATTGGGAAATTTGCATTGAAAATATTGAACCTGCCAAGCAGATCATTTAGCTCCTTCTCCTCCTATCTCCTTCACAACGAATTTTACATTTCATAAAGACACTTTATCTAACGATACATTATATTTCCCTTTAGTATATGGGTTATAACTTTATTATAATCTTTCTATTGGATTTGGGAATTTAGATTTTAATAATTCTTTTGAAAGGAGTGAGACTAACGAGCATACATATTCAGCAAAATACGTAAATTAAATTAAAGTCAGTCAGTCTTTCACTTGGTAAATTAAGTAGGGAAGAACCCGTTACTAGTCAAAAGTCAAAACTAATTAAGGCTGGATTCACTTCTCGGATCAATTTAGTGTTCCATTTCCAGTTAGCACTTAAGATTAGTTATTATATTCTTTTTACCAAAAAACTGTCCAACAATATGGCTTAAAATTTTTTAATATTCTCTGAAGAGTTAAAAACTATTACAAACTTCGCTTTGGCATGATTTATTAAAAAAACGGCGTAGGGACAAATTCAAAGTGGGTGAAGCATGGGGTGAAAGGCCTGGCGTCAAATATTGTATGCATGGATTTATTTGTTTAGAAAGAATACAAGAGTGGAAGAAAGACGCAACGGGTCCAAAATTAATAATACCTTATCATTTATTCTTTGAAATATTATTTCATTTTATTTTCAGTCATATATACTTCTGATTTGACATAATAGGTTCAGAATGAATATTGCTACATATAACGTAGATTCATACTAAAAACAATTTTGTTTAACTTGCTTAATAATATCACAAAAAATATTAAATTGTAGAATTAACAATCAATTACTGCGATTATACATAATAAAACTTTCTATCAAAACAAAGAATTTATAAAATGTTCTAAAAATTAGATTGAACTGAGAATAGACGAAAGATGATATTTACTAATAATATACAGGTTGGTTTAGGTTAACCAGTACATATATACTTAGGAGGGGGGGGGGCTAGAAAATGTCATAGCAAAACTAATTAAATTGCAAATCATATACAATGCAAATGCAAGCAAACCTTAATTGATATCTTATAGTTGAGTTGCGATAGTTGCGAAAATAAATCTATCACTGTTGGTAGTCAAAATAACAATAATATATGTGTTCAAAGTCAAGGGCAGATGGGGTAGAAGATAACTAATTAAGGGTCCCACGGCATTGTAAAGAGCCGCACAAGCACGGAATTTTATCGTCTTCAATTGGAAACTTGTAGTCATATGTTATCTCTTCATTGACACCGATGGGCTGCTTTGAGTAAATCACAATTTTCTTCTTACCCTCAATGGTTATTATCTTTGCATAGCAATTGGGCTGCAAGTGCAAATTAATAATTCTTAATTAATCTATCAGTTTTAATTGTTAAGAGGTTATTATAAAGTGGGAAATTAAAATGGAGCATGATATAAGAGGTAGAATACTTACATTACAGCTATGGTTAATGAATCTGGAAAGATTACCACATCTCGTAGCATCAATAATAGTTTCCAAGTCAATTCTGAACAAATAGGAACTTCCAATACCAACTAATTCATACTGTCGTTCACGAAGATCAGCAACGACAGGTCTAATCATTTGTCCAACGTATTCTATTACCATTTCATCGGCTGCTATTGGCTCACGGGCAAATAATCCCCAATCATGGATCGCACTCTTCTTGAAAATTAAGCTCTTTTTCCTAAACTTAAGTTGGTTGAATTTCAACAAATCTGAGTCTACTTCGCTACCCAATGCGGTAAGAAGACGCCTTTGATTAGATCTAGCTTCACGAGTTACAGTTAGTTGCGTCTTTCCTGCAGACTTTTCTACAACTGTAGCCCCTGCACCACTACTACCTGTAACTACAATAGTTTGTTCGGCCTCAGTCGTTCTTATACCCCATTGTTTCCTATTTGAAGCTTTTTCACGTAAGTTAAGCTTGTAAAACCCTTCAGTTCTGGCACATCCAGTTTCATGAACACGTGTTGATTCGGTAGATTGAGATCGTTTTTGTGCAGTTACAGATGTTGGATGATCTACCCAATGGGCTGAATTCAACCAATAACTGTTAGAATCATCAGACAATGCTGTTTCAAATGCCATTTTGAAGAATTTCAAATCCTCTGCGTCTACTCCACTGTGGTAGAAATCGTACAATACCCTGGATTTCTCCGTGGTATTTCTATACGGGAAAGTCTTAGGTGTAAATTTGGTTGTTTTCTGCACTGTAAGTTGAAGCTGTTGAATAGCAAGATGTTGCCATTTATTTCTAAGATCTACTTCTTCTTGATCAGGATGTTTACTGTAACAGTGATCAATACGAGGATCTACAAAATAACGTTCTTCTTCCAGTTCCTCTTCGCTTTCAATTTTGATAGCCTCGTCTTTGACTCGTGTCTCAGCAACCGTACTTGGAAGCTCAATTTGTTCTTCCATAGATTTAACATCAGGAATTGCCTTGTCTTTACCAATTTCCTCATTAACTTTCACATCTTTCTCATCGTCAAGATCACTGTACGAATCGTCTGATATGCTTTCAGTCTCAAGCAACAAGTCGTGCGTTGTTGGTATGGGTACTTTTACATCTGTGGTTATTTGCTCTTCTTCAGACTCGAAAGACGAAATTGATTCGACGTCTGTTTCCTCTTCAGAACTTGAATCTGAAGATGAGGAAGTCAAAGATGAATCAGACGAGAAACTAAGTCGTCTTAAAGTTTTACGTTGAACTGTAGGCTCATTATCGTCTGAATTTACGCTTTCATCGTCACTTTCCTCCGATGTGTCTGAATCCTTGACTGTAGGTAAAATTTCTCGAGGTCTTCTAAATGATGGAAGTTTAGGAATAGATGACCTTATTCCCATCATCATTGATTTAAATGGACCACCTATTACCGAATCAGAGCTCTTAAAATCAAATACAGGAGCTTTATCTAGCGACGATGATACCGGAGGAATTGACACTGATTTGGCTTCCTGTTGTATTTTAGCTGTTTCTTTGTAATGCTGTTCTCGTTTCTCACACCAACTGGAAAACTTGTTATAAGCTTCATTTTCCATAACTCGCCTTCTCACATCTTTTAAAAGCGTCATCCTTAGTTCCAAATAAATTGCTGCTTCTACCATTACAGTAATATTTTTTGGAAGAAACATTTCGTCCTCTTCATCTTCTTTATCTTCTTCGGATTCAAGCTTTTCTTCTGGATAAGGAGGCATGGCCGAAAAGAAATGCGTTTGGTATGGCATTCCAGGAAGTGCGTAAGGGTGGGAATAATTGGGGTCGTGAGGAATGCCCGGCATACCCCAAGGCATTCCATTCAATCCATGCGAAGAAAATGGAAATGCTCCATTATAATATTGACTATTAAATCTGTTGGCATCTTTCAATTCTTCAGAAGGAATGGGAGGTGGTGGTATAGTTCCTATCGGAGGTGGGATAGGAGGTAAATGAATCTTCGATGGGTCCTCTGGTGTCACTGGAGAGCCAGACATTCCAGTAGACTTTGCCTTTCTCCAGCTCCTTCGTTCCCTTAAAGGAGAAAGTCCGTTGGAGTCGTCAGAAATTTTTTCTAGCTCGCTTTCCAATTTCTGTTTTAGGCTTTGCAAAGTTGACAGTGGTACGTTATCACCACCATTTAAAAATGGGGAAGGAGGTGGCGAAAGACCCATTCTGTCTTTTCCATTCTCTCCATCATCCCCCATAACTGGTACAAATGTGTTACGCTTGAATTTTTTCGCAAACGCTGACTCAACGGTGTCTTCCTCACTTTCAGAGCCCCAAAGTTCTGAACCATCGATTCCCAGTTTTGTTCTTTTGCTAGGAGGACACTCGTCTTCTTCACTTGAAATATCATCATCCCCAATCGAAAACCGAAAACCTAATTCATTTGACCGACTCCCTAGGAAACAGGGCATGAATAAATGATCATCTCAAGTTTGAATAATGAATAGTATTAGTTAATACATAGAACTTTCTACGAACTAAAAAGCTTCAGACTTCAATTAGGTTTAGCTGTCTCTGTCTGTACTTTTTAGAGCTACTTACCGGCAAATATCATTTTTATCCTGGTGTCCAAATCCATTTTTGGTGAAAATCCATCATCTTGATTGGATTTACTTTCTTCATCTGGTACAGTCACAGCACTGTATATTTCTGGTACTTTGGTTGGTGTCACGACTGGTGTTGTATTAGCAGACTGAGACCCATGTTTAGCCCACGCTAGAGGTGATGAGGGGTCGTACTGTGGACACTGCGGGGGCAGTGGTGGATGATGATATGGATCGTATGCAGATTCATAACCTGAGTCGAAACATTTTGAGCCTCCATGAGCATTGTTATATATGTCATGGTTTGTGTTAATTATATTACCGTTGACTGGATCTTTAGAGGAAGCCGCAATATGATTTGATGATACTGGAATCAATGTACCATTCGATACATTGTCTTTCCAGGGAAGTGATTTCGTAGGGGTTCGCGGATCCGGTTCACCCTTATGAGGAGATGTGGATGCTTGTACAGAAGCTTTATCCACGACATCCCTCGACTTATCACCAGCAGCACCTTTCTTACTTTCAATTACTTGTTTTTCTTCCGGAACTTGTTTTTTCGGAGCAGTTGTAAGCTCTTCAACTAGTTTATCGCATTTTTCGCCAAAAGAATCAATAAACACGGATAACTTTTGTCCCATTATAGACATGTTGTTTAGCTTCTCAACACACAATTTTGCAAACGCAGGCCTTTTAAAAACTGCGTGAGCCAATCCAAGATGCTTGTTAGTCACAGGATGATACAACACTTTAACACTTTCAAGTCCTTCTTCACCGACATGCTGATACTGTTTGTTAATTATATCTGTCAAAAAACTTATCCCTATGTTGTCATTCACATTTGTTATTGTCACATGAATCGCTGGTGGTCGACCTACATAGTTTCGGTCAACTTTAAAGTAAGGTACCCGTAATTTGAAATCGTCAGGATTGTGCCTTTTCATCTTAACCAGTACGGGGTTTCTAGGATCTCGTACCACAACAGTAGGATACGTAGGGTCGTCTGGAAGATGACCATCAAATCTATACGTTTTCAGTGCTCCTTTGACTAGGAATGGGTCAACTATTAGTTTATAGGCCAAATAATCTCTCTTCTTTCCCTGGGTATAAAAAAGTACAACAATATTACTTCAAATTATAGATATGTGAATAAGAAACAACACTCAACACGTAAGAATATGCAGAAACGTTTAACCCCACTGTTCCCGCAATTTAGTCAAGAATATTCATATTCTTTCATGAAATTATAAAACCAACCTGACATGATGGGCCTGCTGAAGGGTTCATGGCGTCCCCTCCCGGTGGGGGAAATGAAGGGTTCCTGTTGTCTCCTTCCATCTCCCCACTCATTTCTAAAGAAATCAAAAAAAGAACTGACATTACACATTCCACACTTTCAACTTTGACTTGTAAATTTTGAGCTCATAAGCAGAATACAGCGGAGTTTAGGTTTAAAAAAAGTGGACGATCGTCATTTCTACAAAAACGTAAAGCCAATCAATACACAATATTCCTACGTGAAATTAAAAAAGTTCATATGTTTTGAATTTAATTCTTTCTATTTTAAAATTCCAACGCTCATTTAGTACTTTGGAAAATTCCAAACATTGCTGTGTACATTTTATTTAACATTACGGATTCTGAACACAATACAGAACCTGTCATCTGTACAGACTGCTGTACACTGACCGAACACAAAAAACCAATACAAAAATAAATGTTCAAACTCTTCGAACCACCGAGCAAATTATATAAAAACTTAAAAAACAAAACAAAGTAAAAACTTACCCTTAAACTAAGAGATGTATAGATGAATAAATAATGCCCTGAGCAACTTTGTATTTAAAGGAATCTCGCATTGACCTTGGTTTCTAACTCATTTCTGAGGTTAAAAACACAAGTGGGCCTTGTGGAACATTTGAAACTTTGCTTATTGTGCCCTTTATCCCTTCCCCTAGTATATGGTTTTTTTGTTTTTCTCTGGAAATTTGATAATTTTGAAAATGACTGAATGGAATTAATAAATTTTGAATGCTGAATTGAGAGCATTTTTGCTCAACATCCTCTCCCTCTGGCTCTTGCATAGGCTTTGACTTTGGGTTTGAGTAAAGCCTCCATATTCCAATGTTTTCTCAATAAAATGTTTCAGTCTCATCTTCTTTTTGCCTGCTCTTCTGCTTAGGCCACTCCATCAGTCCTATTCTCTCTCTATGCTACTGGGAAGAGATTATTTAAGCAGTGGTGGTGGTGGTGCCACTGCCACTGCCATATAGTGGTGGTGGTTCTCCATCCTTCGAAAGGAATACGACCAGAAAAAAATGTAGGAGAGTTTCTCTTTGCTCTTAGGAAGAAAGATGTCTGCCCTTGTCCGTATCCCATCATCATCATCATCATCATCAACACTTCTTTTTGTTGTATTTTATGATCTAAAAAGGCGAACAAGTTTTTAAAGGCTTAAAATTGATTATTATTGTTAGGAACAATAATTAATGAAAAATGTTTAATTAAATGTTTTCTCTAAACATGAATTATCTATGTGGATTTAGTATTATAGGGCTTTTAAACACTAATATTTATGTCATGTTTTGTATTTATGGCTTCCAGTTCCAACCAACTTCCATCTCCAACTAGCAATTGCAATGTGGAGTGGATAATTAATTGACTTTTATTGAACGATGAATGCTAATAATAATTTACTAGTTGTAAATTAATGATGAAATTTCGAAATTCCAAGATAATTTTTTTCATATCACAATTTAGCTAATATACGTAACACGTAAGTTGTGATTGTGATTTACTTCTGTAAGAAATATCCTACAAGGAATATTATAATATAAAATAAAACTACATGATGAAACTTCAAATAATCAAAAAATAAATGGAAACAATTCTAACAAGTTTGAAAATGCTATTGTGGATAAAGAAATATGCAAGGATGAAGTGATCCTTTTTTTTCTTGCCTAGTAAATGTAATTTCTAATTTTTTCTAAATTGGTATTTTTATTAAAAAATGTTCAACTGGCCCCTTAGGATTAGGCCGTAGGGTTGAGCATGAGAAAAAAAAATTGGGAATAAAATGAAAGCAAAAGGGAAGTAAATTGCAAAATAAATGCAAAATAACGCCCCTCCCCAAACGAACAGGAGAATATTAATATAAGTACTTAATCTGCTTAATATAGTACAATATTTAATTTAGCTACCAAAAAATGTCCCCACTTGTTGCAGTCAGGAATTATTATAAATGTTTTGTAAATTCTAAATAAATAATTTTATTTGTAGGCAGCTCGATTTCCTGTTTTTCAAGACAGGTTGTAAGCAGCATAATGTTCCTACTTCACCGTAATAAAAAGAATAACTCAACTAGGAGCACGTTATGCATCCAAAAGTATTCCAGCAGAAGAATTCGAGAAGTGTACAAAGTACAAACTCGATGAAATGTTGCACGGGAATTAGATTGAACATTGAACCTCTATATGAAATGTAGACACGGGAATCGAATGGAAGCAAGGTGATATCTTTGGCTGAAGATGAGTCACGAAATCATTTTACGGCCACACAATCATAACATCTTTACATTTCGTTGTACTTCAGACTTTACAACCTTCTACTGTACTAACTACTAACTACTAACTGACTAATAAGGATCTAATTTCTCCAGACAGACCCATCGTAAATGTGAATCATGACATGAGTCTCATCATCTCCTTTTCCATTCCCACTAAATGATTGATTTTGACAATTTTTTAATTGATGATAAGGAAGGGAAATCATACACTAAACAATTATACTCTTTAGCGTATGCAATTAAATACATTTTTAGGGTGATGACGATGCGGTGGTGAAATGAAAATGATGTTCGTTTTTAAAGTTTCATTTCATAAATGCCTCTTGATGTAAAAGAAACTGAATTTAACCTGCTACTAGGATCCAATATTTTCCTATTTTGTAAATTATAAGTTAATTAATACTGAAGACTACCAGAAAAAAATCAGCTATTACAATCCAATACAGAATTAACATTTTCAGTTTAGTCTGTACTCTGTGTACATAATATTATAATTATTTTTTTATTCTCAAAATACTCATTTCTAATTCTAAGGAGATAAGTTCAACAGGGAATTCAATTATTTTAATTGGCCTGTGATTTTTGGCATAAAGGAGAATGAGCATAGAAGGACAAGTAAAGAGAAGGGGGGATGAGGGCTTGATTAGCTCCCTGTGTAGGACCCCGTCCGGCCTACGACCCATCACCTTCCTTTGACATCATCAGTAGACACAGGCACCCCCTATTTGTTTAGGGTCACTTGGAAGGGAGTCTACTTTGTCCCTTCGCCAATCCTCTCGTCCTTTCCCTTCTCTCTACTTTATACACACAATACTATGAAGGTACATGAGAAATCATAAGGTTCTAAAGGGGTTTTTCACTAAATATACAAGAGAAGAGGCACAAAAACAAGGAAAAAGAAAACCCATGGAACACTCACCAAGCGGGGAAAAATCAAATTTTTAGGCCATTCTATCTTACATACATACAATAATGTAGGTAACTGTCACTTTTCCTATAGAGAAGAAGAAAAGTAGTCAGTGTGTCTTACATCGTAGTAAGGTGCACTACTATCTCTCTCGTCTCTTCCGCATTTATTATTTTGGAAATTTGGATAATTGTTTTGTATTTCCAATTTCAGGTCCATTTCTCAACTCCAAATAAATAAAGAGAGTTTAAAGTAGTCTAGTAGGTCTCTCCTTGTCTTCGTACAGTATTGTAGGAATTTAAATTTGCAAGTCTTGAGCAGTATTTATTGATTGAAATCAGAATTTAGTATTACTGTAAAAAAAATTGCAAATGTGAATTGAGCAGGTCATAGTTGATGGTGGTGAAGGTGTTAAGTGCAGATTGTGGGTAACAGATAAGGTCGGATAGGAGGAGATAGTATAATCTAGAATATCAAATATAGAAGTGTGAAGTGTCGATTGCAATTGTTGATTGTAGATGTAAAAAAGTAGTAGGAATAGGAAACTTTCATCCACAGTAGTGCCCATTTATCATTTTTCCAGTTTGCACAGTTTACTGTAGCTTTTAAAAGGTGAAAGGTCGAAGCTACACACACAGTGCATAGTACGGTGGGTCATCATCAACTTACTTCTGACAAGCAAGGGGGAGTGAACTGAGTTTAGGACAGGAGTGTGTCGTCCCTACCTACACATCTCCACCTTCTTTATTTATCCTTCATATCTTACCTTAAGTTTGAAGAGGTTCGCAACCATGATGAAGCCCAAAGTGCGATTTGCTGACATGGTTGATTACGATGTACGAAGAAACTTTTTTGTCTTTCGTTTGGGATTTGCTTTAGAAAATAGATCATTGATCGTTTGTTTTTATAGAATTGAGTTTCTCTTAATGCAATGTTAGAAAGCTCAATTCTTGTAGTTGTTGTACGATGAGCTGTCACCGTTGCGTTCTGATATTCACTCACTACACACTACTCACTACACACGATCTGTGATCTGGAGTTTGAATTGCCATTTGAAGTTGGTAGTTTATCTTATTCTGTTGTGGTAATTTGGATTGTTTTAGGTAACATCTAGTGACTCACTCTTGTCGCCACCCTCTTCTTCTAAACATACTTCACTGATCAAAGATGATACAGATCTGAAAGGTGGAAGAAGAAGTTCCCGAATTAGCGATCAGAAATCCAAGGTTTGACAAAACAAAGTGCAATAAAGAATACTACTGTACTATTAGGTCTACTGGTGAATGTATTGAAACGTATTTTACATTTCTTTAATTGCTTATAATTCCAACAGTCAGAGACTATCCCGTCGTCATCGAAATCGTGTCTCAAAGAAAACACAACGTCACGAATGACTGGGCAAGCACACAAAAGTAAACTCCAGGTTGTTGAAGAGGCTCAAGTTGGCAACAAGAAGTTAAAATATACATTGGAATTCGATTCCAACAAGATTCCAAAACGTGGGTCAGCTGACATGTACAAAGGTATTATTGCTATAAAAATAGGTCAAAAATTATGATCCATTTGACCCCCCCCCCCCCTCGGGTGTTTCATAGCATAGGGGACTTTTTCTTCTATTCGTAACTGAAATCCTGTTCGGTTTCACCGCAATAGTATTGTGGGCAGTTTCTCTATCCAAGTTGGTGTAACCCAGCTCGAATATTTTCTGAAGGTGATTTGATATTTTAACAGATAACAATCGAATTTTGTTTATTTTTTAGCGATTTTCAAAGCCGCCAAAACGTGTGGAACAATCACGGCCGAAGACAGGAGCCAAATTGATAGAGACATTCAAAAATTTTGGGGAAAGCCCCTTCCTTGCCCAACAGAAAAAAAGAAGAATAAACGTGAGAAGAGGCCCAGAGTAACCTTGAAAATACTTGGTGTCCCCAAGGAAGTGCAACCCAAAACATCACGCAAATCTTCCCAGTAAGTAATTTGAAAGATGTACCGGAAACTTTAAATGCTTTTTCTTTTTCCTGCATTATTTACTTTTTTAGCAGAGATACGATAGACCTTCTCGAAGTCGATGATTTCTGTGATGAGGTTGACAAAAACAAGAAAGCTGAAACTCAAGTTCACAGTCCTGTTCGGGCTTCATCTTCAGTTCATCCAACCACACGGTCGGAGGAACAAAAGGTTTGACGAAAGATTATGAAGCGTTTTAGTTAAACTTAAGATTAGTTTGATAAAGCAGACCTTAGTGACTCCTGGATGCGATAGCTAATTTATTGACAAAAAGGCAATTAAGAAGTTCAAATCTTAATCATTCTTTATATTAAAGGGTACAAGGAAACCATTAAACAGAAGTAAGCAGTCATCAGTGACAAATAAAAAACAACCTGTTGATGTTATTGATCTAATAAGCAGTGATGAGGAAGAAGAAGAAATATCTGACCCAGGAAGAATGATCTGTTTTACAGTGTCTTTTCAAAGCCAAAAATACAACTTGTTCTCTTATGAAGTAAGCTAGATCTTGTTATCTATCGGGCCCATTAACATGCAGACTTTTTCTAATGTGAATAATAATTTGGGGTTTAGAGCAAAACTTCCAAAGAGCTACGTGATAATTTGGCCAAAAAGGCGAACGTTGAAGCCGCATATATAGACATGTATTTAGGGGAAGACACAAAGCTGGATGATAACAAGACCTTGTTGGAATATTCCATCCCCTTATCATGTGAAATCGACGCTTTCTACACTCAAAAATCCAATTTGGAACTTTATAAAGCTGGATCATCTGCTGTGATGCGACTGAAATGCCAAACTTCGGATCGGCGTGGACGCGAAACTATGTATGTATATGTGAAAAAAACCGGAAAGATGAAGGAAGTTCGAGACGATTATGCAGAAAAAATGAAGATGGATCCTTCAAAGCTAAAGCTGTCCTTCGATGGCGAAATATTGTGCTTAGAGAGCACTCCTGAACAGTGCGATCTTGAAGGAGAGGAATGTCTTGACGTTTTAGTTGCCCGATAGAATTGAATTCGAATTCAATATGCAAGATATTTTAGTTATGTTATGTTGTGTTGTGTTTAAGATATGTTCAGATATTAACCGTTTTACTCTATTTTTAATTCCAACTATTTATTACGTAAGTTGAGACTGTAAATGACACTTATTTTTTATATTATTCAGGATTTACCTCCAACTCCAACATAGAGTTATAGTTATACAGTAGTTAGTTTATTAGGTACAGTAAACATTTAGTCACTATCGTGCTAGAAATTTTGTGTGTTGGCACGCCCCCTGATTGTTGTTAGCCGATTCACTGGTATACGGTTTAATTTGATTGATGAGGCGTAAAATGTTTAAACTCGAATTGTTTAGCAACAGTTATTACTTTTATACAGTAAGTACCTACGTTATATTTGACTTCAGGAATGATAGGCTAAATATTATCAGCGATTCTTCTCATGATTAAGTAAATTCAAAAATAAGATATTCTTCAAACCGGTATATTGCATTTATTTATTATTACTTTCGTAATACTAGGATCATAATACTTGATTTAAAAATAATAAATAAAAATCGGATACATCTAAATTATTAGGTCACATTTTAGATGCTTAGGACAATGAAACATCTTAAATTACATCCAATTTTTATTATATCTATGGCATGTACGTCAACAAAAGACTATCTTGGCCACAAAGCGGAGTTGCCAAAAATAATGAAATATATAATCCGTGCGTAAATGACCTTAACTATAATATGAAAAACAATATCCTGCGTTTGGATCAACGCAGCGTCAAAGAACGAACAGGACTGAACACAGATTGACTGACTTCTATTCTACGCTTCTGCAAAAAGTATCAAAAAATGGTCACAGACAAGTGGAAATTATGGAAATAAATCCATAAGAATATTGCACATGAGCCTAATATAACGAACCAGTACTCATGCTGCTGCTAATTACAAGCCTAACGCCTAATTAATGTACAACGTAAGGACGAATGAAGTCATGGATCAGCATTAGAGGCTGAAAAACTACCTATATAATACACGAATTTAAAAAAATTAACTTTGAGTCTGACTTTAAAACTCCTCTTGGTGCTTGGCTACTTGAATTAATTGAACTTAGCTAGTACGGATAGTATGCGTTTGTAAGCCGTAATTACTGATATAAAAGTACATACATTGTACAAAAGGTAGACACAGACATATAAAACCTCTTATTATATATTACATATAACTCCAATAACGTCCACATTATCATCTTATCGAAAACTAGACGTTTCAATCTAAGCACATCCTTTATGTTTAACACACATTCGCACTAACAATTACCACAAGTCTTCATCCTCGTACGCAATACGATATAATATGTACATACAAAACATGAAAAAAATATATGCACTTAGTTCATGGCAGACGTTCAGCAATTTCCAAATAAACTGGAGGCATCGACAAAACGTTACCATCGTCGAAATCCAGCCACTGGATTCGTTTCAACCTAAAGCTAAAAGCGACACATATTATAATTGACATCGTGAGTAAAAAAACACTCTCTTCACACACATATTTATATATATATATAATTTATGTATAATCAGTTTAAGATCATTACTATTTCTACCAAGTAGCATCACGTAACTTATATTTCACGAAGTATTAAAAAAAGCGAATTGATAAATCAGAACTCAAATTGGCTATGGTAAAGAGTAACGATTGCGCAGTAGTTCACTTGAGCCCTCAACTTATCAGTGTTCCTGAACCATTATATTATGAACTTGCTCCAGTTTGTAGGCCAGTCTCTGCTTTTGGGAAAATTCGTCTTCTTCCAGCGTCATCATCAATTGATCATTATACTTTGAGGCGTAGTTATACAGTTCATACAAAGCACTTTCAGTGTTGAATTCAGCTGAATGTAGCTACACATTTTAACAAAATAAATTACTCTTAATCCTTTCATTCTCAATTCCCTTTTAAAACGTGATTGCAAGATGATCAACGCTTACCCTCGACTCTTCCGCCAGCATTGAGTTCATGTCCTGATCAGAGATACATGGCATTGCTTTGATGTCGGCATAATATCGCTCCACCCATTCTTTGTATCCAGGAATGTCTTTGGCATAAAGTAGTTTGCTACTAGGAGAATCTTTTCCTATATACCACATAAATACCACAAATGAATAAAATTCCTTCAATACTAAGAAAAACCATAAAATCAAAATCGAATACAAAAATACAAATGAATATTACAAACCCAGTCTATGCTCAGATGTTGAGCAGGCATCCATAAAGGTTTGTGCCACGACTGATAGACAGGAATCCACAATGTTAGACTTGTGGATGTCGAAGACGAAATTCGGATTTTTGATTAGGTTTACCCAGAATCGCAAAGGCAAACTAAAATACAAGCAGAATTAGAAATATCATGTATACTGTAATTTCTTCGGAAGTCGGTAAAGTTCATTCAGTTAAGATCAACAGTTATTAGCTCAAGTTATGTTCTTTACCTGTTACTTTTCCACGTATGCACTACTTCCGGATCAGTAATGCCATGCTGGAGTGCTTGATCATCCAAAAAGTCGAACATATATTTGATGGCTAGGGGTAGTGCACTTCCCCTGTGTGCCGTACTAAATATAGTCTCGAATAGGTTGCCAACAAACGTTTGTAGTGTTACCTGAAATTGAGATATTTTTACGGTTAGTTAGTTCGATAAAGCTAAAAGATATTTTGCAATTCACTGGGCATTTAAGTTAAAAGAGAGTGAAGTATGGCTACCTTTGTGGCGAGAAGACGTGTGAGGTAAATCTCCGACACCATTTTATTTCCCCGTTCTCCTTCTTTTTGGTTATCATTATCATGGTGCTTGACAAGATGCCACACCTACAAGAAATAGGAAGGTTATTTATTAGTGCAATCGCACTCCACTTCATCGAAATGATACGAATAATTTGTAACACGCTCTTACCTTTAAACCTCCTTCTCGGTCATGATTCAAAGGAGAAGTTGCCCTACTCAGTGGTGGGCTAGCTGAATTATACTTGCTGAGATTGAGGGTTTCGTATTTATGGTGGGATTTTTCAGAACGTTCCGACAAGATGGATAAATTGTACATTGATGATTGTTTAGGTACGAGAGTGAGACAAGCTGCGTCTGGTACCTTTCAATGGAAATAAAACTGGTTTATATAATTTCGAACAAAGATGCAACCTACATACCATACAAACTAGTATATTTGAATAGGTTCGAAATCAATGTTCTAAAGATACTTACTCTGTAATGACTTAGTGTGTTAAGTTTCTTCCACTCCCCTTCAGTCTTTGTTGTGCTATCCTCGTCATACAAAATGAGTCGGCCCTTATTTCCCGTTCTCCATTCTTTAAGGTAGAGAAATAGTTCAATTAACACTACGCTACACCGTCACCAAATATTCTGCATTTCTAAAATGATGTGTCTAGTGTCTACAATTGCAGTTATTTCGAATCTTAAAAATTGAACAAATTACCCAAATCCAAATCTTCTTTTCGTGGTCTCTGGCTATATGACGTGGCCCTATAGATTGTATCTAGCGCCTTCTCCTTAACCTGAATTATTGTGTCACAGTCTAATACCTTGACTGGCACATCAGTATTTTCTTGATTTAAATCCAATCCTGTCATATAAGTAGTCTGATGCGACATTGAGACAAATACAGTCTAAAAAAACAACACGGAATATAAGATTAATCATTCATCATCAAAAGTGTCAATTTGAACATTTTAAGTCTGTTCTTACCATAGGTTTATAACCAATAGACTGTCGTATTAACTTTTCTTCGCTTAAAGAATATCGGGCTTCAGCTGTTATTGCATCAACAGGGCCTTTGTCCACTTGCTGTTTAATTGCTCGATACAGCATATACAATGGTTCACCAGCGCATTCCTTTAGGAATTTGTAGAGAAGAAAAGTAAACCAAGCTGATAGCATTTTTTCAGCAACACTTTCAGTCCTAAAAAATGTAAAATAATTGAATTAGTGCTATCCTCAAAAATTAAGAGATGTATGCATGATGTTTTACCGTCGTAGTAACAGCTTCGGATGATTTTTACTTTCCATGGACTTTTCGATTAGCTCAGCGAGTAAAGTCTTTAAGATATCAGTGCAGTATTCCATCTTTGCTTGCAGTGAAACCATAATGAGCGATGCAACGTTCACCCTGTTTCAACATAATAATATTCATAATATTAAGAACTCATTTAGACTAAAATATTATTAAATGTCGGTAACCAATAGTCAATTTTCATACCTGTCTCTCATTGAGAAATATCTATTGTTTTCTAGAGTACGAATAAAAAGAAGTAGGAACGTCTTGTTAAGAATTAAGAGCCCAAAATGTCGAAGTCCCTTTGTTTTATAGTGAAGCTCAGGTCTATCGGGGCTTAAAATGCCATGATCCTCTCCGTTTGGAAATAAAATTTTCATTGAATAGTTTCGGTAATCAAGGAACGGTATTCCACATGAGGTAACATCTCCTGTCAAGTCCGTCATTTCGGTCTGAAGCTCCGCAAAAGCTGCAAAATTTTATTAAGTAAACATAAGAAATTGGTAAAGAACACGAAGTAAAATTCGTTTCGTAAACGTTTTCCCGTTTGACTTACCTTCTTTACATTCAGCTGCAACTCGTAATTCCAGAACATCCATTTGCTCTTGCATATTTTTGAGCACTCTGTTACTTTCAGTCGACTTACGGCGATATAATATAATAATTACTATGAACACGATAAGAAGTATGCAACCTCCGGCAATCATCATATACATGACTTTTTGAGGAAACTCTGCCGCAGATACATGATCATATCGAAGACGTCCAATAACGTATGTTAGGTTTTTCCCAACTTTCACCTATTATAAAGGATTTTAAATGGAATTTCAGTACTTTCAATCCAACTGAGGCTAAAGCCTAGAGAGTAAAAACAAAACTCTATACGTACCACTACTGTTGGAGGTTTAGATGTGTCTGGTCGACCATCATCATCCATATCTGGAGGCTGAAGGGATGGCGGCTTACAGGTTAGCTGATTTTTTGAGAGAGAGGTCACATTACAAATGCTTGTACCAATCAATACAACTATGTCAGATTCATCCAATGCTGAATTTAAATTCCGTCCCTATGTACAAAATTATATGAAAAGTAATGCTTCCGAAGTAAATCAAAAGACAACGAAGAAATTACAGTTCAAAATATAGGCATACATTGATGGTTAAGTAGTCACTCTTGTATTTTTTAACATTCTCTTCGAATGCCTCATATTGGGGATTTGGATAGAGGTGAAATTGATGCTCATCACTGTTTCTTTGCATTGCAGTGTAGTTCACAGTATCAAATACAAAACCATATTGTAGGCGGACGTAGCCATCCCTACCATCCACATCATTAAAACTTGGTTCTTCATTGAATGTTGGGGTCAAGCAGAACATTGTCTCGTTGCTGGAGATGTTGCAGGTCTACATTAACGACGTTAAAGCTAAAATTACTATCTTCTAATTTCGCGTTCATTAATATGATGAGAAAAGAATTCTAACTTATTCGCGTTCATTAATATGATGAGAAAAGAATTCTAACTTACGCTCATGTAAGAAGTTCCATTGAACACAACATAAATCATGGGCTCCTGGATAACATCGAAATTCCTTCCTTCAACAGTAACATTGATTCCCCCTGCTGGAATTCCTCGAATGGGTTTGTCCTGTAATTACAAAACACGAAAACCCAGTAAGTAACCAGTTACAACAATTTCTATCTGAAAGAATAGTATATTAGTTCTACTAACCCTTGTGAGCGTAATCTCAGGATCATCAACGTAAGTAAATCCTGATTCATAAATTCGATCTCTCTGGTCAAACTTCACAACAACGTGCCATTTTCCTTTCCTTTTATTGCTTCCTGTACGACATTCTAAACGACCGCTTTCTTGTCTGGATTTTTTAAATTTTAAAAGAAAGTTGTGTGAGTATTTGAATATTTGAATAACAAATCAATAAACAATTAAAAAACTGTTTAAAACATCTGACTTACAGTAAAATTTCGCACGGAACATTGTCAATGAACGCTTGAGTGTGGCTTCCAGCATTTAAATGCTCTCCAAAAATAGTTAGCCTTGTTCCACCTGCGACTGGTCCACTTGTGGGACTGATTCCTTTGATTTTTGGATCTACAAAACGGTACTTATCTGTAGATTCGGCCCTAAAATCAGACACTTTGACTATGATTGGACCAGTTTTAGGTTCATTAATCCCAGGGCCATCCAGTCGACAAACAATACGTCTTGTTTGGGAGTAAAGATGTCGATACGGCTCACAAGAAACACCGGCAACAGTAACACCACTGTATATGTCCTATTAATGTAAAAAAAACGATAAGTTTAGGTAATTCCAGAATGGTGTATTTTTGAAGAAAAAAATGAACTATGAACCTCAAATGTCTTTCCCAGATTTATCCCCTCAATTGTAACGTTTGTTCCGCCTTCCCATGGTCCAGAAGTAGGGTGGAATGCTCTAATTTCTGGATTAGGACAGGTCTGATTCCGACTTAACCAAACCCCCATTCCGTTGTCACACTGTTCTCGCACTTGGCAACGGTTAGAGCTTTGACACCATCCACATCCGTATTTTTCGTCCATTGCAAGACACATACCGCAATTGTCCGCCATTGCAGGGCATCGATAGACTAGAACTTAAGATTAAAAAATTAAATTAACTTTCAACCCTGCAAATGAATTAACAGCTGTTTGCTTGAAGAAATTTATTATTCAAAACTAACTATGGATATTGTCTGGATTATCCAATGATTTAGTTTCTCCTCCACCCCACACAACCGCAAAAGGAACCGTAATATTTGGAGCAGGGGAGTTGTAATTAAATGGAATTGCGTCGCAATAGATGGTATTTTCAACGAGTTGAGCATTTGCAGGTGTAACACGGCCTTCAATGTTAAATCGACAAGAAAATCTCGTTTGGACGATAATTTGTTGCTACAAAAAAAAACTTTGTTGAAGTAAATAGAAATATGTTTCATGTCGTATTATGCTGAATTTTAAAAGGCTTTCAATACGTACTGCAATATTGTCCACTTTAACTTGAATTCGCTTAAGGGTACCATATGGTACAAGTAATTCGGAAGAGCCATTTGTTACATTGATTCTAGGACAAAATCCTGGACCACTGCGGATGCTAGGACCGATTCTCTGCAATTAGAGAAAATAACAAATGATTTTCTAATCCTTAATGCCTGAAATATAAACTATAACTTCTGCAATCAGAGACGTACATTTAAACCCGTGACGAGAATATCATTACGGCAATTTTCGGCAGTATCATGTGTACATCTGTGCTTATCCACACACCAATCGCACGGAAAAGCCGAGGTAACGCATGATGTGCAAGTTGTATAGGTGTTGCAGTCAAAAAATACGAAGTCCGTAGCAACAAAATCATTTGGTGATGAGCCATCTTGAACCATCCGCACAGACAATGTGGCAGTGAAATTATCTAAGCATACAAATATTACATTATATATTATTAGTCTAAAACCAGTAGAAATAATTTTTAAATGAATTAAGTGAGCTCACGTTGTGATGGCGGCATGGGTGGAAGATCCGAAGTTGGAGGAGTGTAGCAAGTTACTCCATTGTTTGTTAAATTTGCATGAGTTTTGAGATTCTTCCCATTTAAAAATCGAAAAACGCACCAGAAATCTCCTGAACGCGTTGGTAAATGATCTATGTTTATAGACAGCTGAAAAACGGTAACCCAAAGAAGACATTTTATCACCCAAGTTCCCTTCAAATTTTAAATAAATACCAATGACGAATTCGGTCAGCCAGTGATAATCAATTTACCGTTCGGGCAGTCGAGCTTTGAAGTTGACTTGGATTGACCATTGTGATTCTAGTACATTGGCCACTTTTGTATGAAATCCAGTATAGGGATAGTTCAGAAGCTTTCGGCCCTTTTGGACAGTTATTTTTTAGGGTGCACCTAAATGTAATAAAAAAAATTCGAATTAGTACAATTTATTTTGAGATGCATCTGACAATAAAAATCAACGTTGTAGTTTCAAATTTTCCGAAACATCAACCTCATGGTACACATAATTGGGATTAAACTTACTTGTTTTGTAAGGAACACCACCCACAGTATGGATCTCCAGCTTCCACGCACTCATTACAACTAGTGTACTCTGAACAGTTATGTACTAATACTTTTGAGATCTGTAAAATATTATTTGAGTATTTTTAGTCTGCAATTTTGGCTAAATTGATTTGTAGATACCTTGTGTTTAATACTAATTAATTGCCCGGACAATTTAACAGTGAGTATCTCTGTAGCTTACCTTCCGTTCAGTCATCACATATATGTGTGATTTATGAGAGTCAAAGAACATGTCCGCATTGACTCTGCTACCTTGGTCTATGACAACGTCATCATACTCAGATCCAGACTTAGCACTTTCCACGACAACCTAATAAGTACGTACAAACACTTTGTTTGAAACTGGCACTGACGTACTGAAAACTATAGATTCACTATTCAAACCAAAATGATAGTTTTATCTTACCTTCTTTAAGTGCCCATCCGAAGTGCCAAGAAAAACTACAGTGTAATTCCCTGCTGAGGTGGCAGCCACTGAAGTCAGTAATGTGGTAAAATTGAGTACAGAGACTGCAACAACAGGCTTTTCCCCTCCCAAAGGTGTGTTAACATCCATTCCACAGAAATCTTCTTCGATTATTTTTAGTTTCTAGAGAATTAATAAATGATGAGCTTAGCAATGAGTACACTGAAGTTTAAACAATTAATTTAGTTTTTATGATCAGAACATAGATAGGTACTTACAGTGGGAACACAAGGAGCATTCATAGCAATAAACCCAAGTCCGCGGTTTCCTTTCCCCTGAAAACACAGTTCGATGTTGTCGACAAATTTCCGTCGAATTTCTTTGAGGGAATAAACACATAAGGCGCTACTCCTGCTTGGAGTTGCACTAAGTTTAGTATCTGAAACCGAGAACACAGCAAAAAGCACATCGTCTTGATGAGTAACATCTAATTTGTTAGCTAAATCCGGTCCTGGTTTCCCAACAAAGGCTGCTTGAGCTAGGTTAAAGCCTTCTGCTGTTGTGTCACTTCGACATTCAATAGGTATTTCCGTGTAAGAATAGTAATTTGAGTCATTCTGACACACTCGCACCAATTTGGATATAAAAGCGGCACCAGAACCAGTATCTCTCTTTTGTGTAGTTAAAAAGTATGAAAAGCCTTCGGAGCTGAATCCATAAACGTAATTAATTGGATACAGATCCCGATTACTGATGTGCATCTTGGTCCCCGACGATACACTTGTCGTAACTATTCCGAAATTGTCACGAGGATTCAAACTTCGACTTGAGACAGCAGGAATTTCGTTACGGTAAAGCGAGTTCCCGGTGTAAGTAACTCCAACATAAAGAACCTTAAACAATTCGAATTTGAAGATTAAAATCAGCCATTCATTTTATCATCAACAAATGAACAAAGAGGCAAACAACACTGATTTATTGACTAATTGAGCTTACAGCAGAGGTTGGAGGAGTTGGTGGCCCAGGAGCTATGAAGGCAACTGTGCTAGCTGTATCATTGTTAGCTACAATAGGTTCACTTATAAACTCCGACTCGGTGTTGGACACATTTTCCAAACTGAGAATCCAGCATACTCCTTGATAGAGGCTCCCACAAGAGATCAGTTTTGCCCGACTGTAGTCAACAACAAGGGCTTTGTTTACATTATTTGTTGGCCTCACTTGGACCTTCTCTGGACAATCCCGGTATCCAGAACATTCTACAGAATCATCAGCGGGTCCTGTCTTATTCATGGCAGTCAACCGAAGATTAGGATCTAATTGGTAGATCCTGTTCACTGACCCCACATAAATTGTTCCCGTCTCTTTATGAACAACTAAGTGATTGTTCACTGTATTGTTGTCTCCTGTAGGATCCGTAAATGTGTATACAATTTGTGACCCGGAAGCACATTCTACACTTTTTGTCATAAGACAATAACAACTAAATGACCAGAATACAAGCAAGGACCAGCTACAGGGTCTGTTGGATAGTTTCCACGTCATCATGCTATGAGAAGCGTTTCAGCAGAGGTTGGAGGTCAATCCTTGGAACCTTCTGCTGGACTCCTCGTCACGTCACTAAAAATATAATGCACAATTAATTAAATTGTTTATCAGATTAGTTGTTTGAACCCGCACTCCTAATGTTTTAAATGCTTTAATTACAAATTATCAGAGGTAATGAAATCAAAATTAATTGAGAACTAGAAACAGGCCTACGAAAGGAATTATAACTAAATTTGGTCAGCCCCCAAACCCTTTTTCGTTCACTAGTACAGAGGCCTTTCTAGAATTCCGAATAAATCCCTAATATTTCTCAAATGTGTCACACTAGTGTGCCCCACAACTTCACCAGTTACTCCCTTGTGTCCAGTTGCCAGTACTTAACTTATCTCGGATGATCAGTACGACTGTACGGCTGACTTCCCACAGATATTTCAGTTAAAAAAATGATAAACAAACTGTACACTATCAAAGCGCAACCGATATTCTGGTGTATTCTGATGTCTGGGGCAGACGAAAAGAGGAAATCAATAAAATTACAATCGATACGACCCCTTTTAAAAGTGTATTAGTAATTGAGGTTTGAGTCGGCCCACCCGCATTCTACACCCTAACCGAGCAATCTGGTCAATCTGGTGTAACAAAACAATTTTTGCGTCCTTCACCTATTCTTGGTTTTAAATTCAAAGTACCTTTTGTTTTAAGTGAAAAAAAAACCTTTCTCTCATCCGTCACTCATCAATCAGTACAGTAAGTACCGGAATAGACGTTTGGAGTTGAACAGACCTTTTTATTGTACATTTAATTGAATATCTTTCCATGCGTAATAAACGCTAATAATATGGGCATGGATCTTCCTTTGTTGGCGACATAATCATTATGCATTTATGTCAGCGAGAGCAGTGTCAAGGGCAACTGAACTACCTCCCGTTGCCCCTTGCAAATTCAAAATTCGCAATGGTTTATGGTAAATAGACAATCAAGAATTTCAGGGTTTTACTTACATCATGGCACATCGTTTTTCCAAGGTCAATATCTCTGCATGTGAGAGACTTTTCATTTGTTAAGGAGTAATTTACTCTTTGTTCTTTTGAAATGTGAAATGAAGTAAGTCACAAGTAGGAATTCTAGGAATGATTGCAGATTTTGTGTAATGGAATATAAATTATAAGTTTTATTAAAGTTAGCGTAGAATGTAGACTATCCAGTATTTTGATTTCTTATTATGTATTGTCTGTATCTAACAGTAATAATATTCAACTACTTTTTGACACTTCAACTGGAAGATCTTCGCCTTCATTAGTCACTATCACTATATAGCTACTAGTTATGTATGTCTGTACTTTCACTCTGTGAACTGATGAGCAGATATTCAACGGTAAAAATGAGTTTCCTTACAACTTCACCTGTGACCTGTTCACTTTCAGCCGTATCACAAAGTAAATTTATAATTTATAGATATATATGTATAAAACTAATTAAAAATTGATAAAAAGTTTCACTCTCCAGCCAGAGAGAGTCTATTCCAATCCTCGATACTGATTCTACGATCTCTATACTTCGTCAATCAGCTCAGAGAAGACTAAAAAGTTTTAAAAAATCGCACATCCATATCCTATCCAATGAATAAATACACAAGAAAGAGTTTTAACACGAATGTAACAAATTCCCAGTAGTCTTCTATCTTCCTTTACAGACTGATGACAAATGATCAATTTCCGTTACAAAGTTCTCTTACATTCAAAATTACACATTACATTGTACATTTTAACAGATTATTCCGTTTATTCCTTCATCATTTTCTCCCTTTCTCTTCTGAATTCAATCAATCCGCAATCAAATCACCAATCCAAAATCCTTTTTTTAACTCTGAAAAATTGCTAAGGACGATAAGTATCATTCCAGACACCAGAAGAGAGCATGAATTACACTGGATGTCTTCCTTTACGAGTTATCAAGTAGAGTCAGTCAGTCACACAAACACACAAATACATCCATCCACGCCACATGAGTTTGGAGTTTGTGGTTGGGGACAAGATAATAATGGATGATTAAACTCAAAATAAATACGAGTGACGACGGAAGGAATTGGAATATATACACAAAAGTATATATATTATATATATTTAGGTGAGTCACCTTTAGAGTCAGATGGGCCTCGCAAGACTTAACTATTATGTATTATCCTTGATATTTGATGATGATAAGAGACCAAGTGCAGCAGTGTTATGAATTCTTAATTAAACATTCACACACACAAATAAAAGCAACTGACATTCTTCATTTTGTCATAGTCATAATATGACACATAATTGTAAGGATGATGATGATGATGATGACGATGATACATATTCTTACATATTACAGAGAGAGTTTTAATGTGGGTCTGTGGGTAAAATAGGTTTCACTTGATAGTTTCCACACTGTCTTGTCGCAGGAGCAGTGTCGAGTGGAGTAGACAGGGCAAAGGGTGAAGGGAAAAAGTTTGATGTGTGTTTCGAGCATAGACAAACGCTGCGAATTCACCTGTCAAAAATTTGGCGATAAAAGTACGAGAGAGTCGAAGTTAATTCTACTTGGTATGAGCAGCAACAGCTATAATATGATATTTTATGAAGAAATGTCCCAATGGTAACTTGTTGTCCCTGTCCTCTCTCTCTCCTCTCTCTCGCTTTAAATATATAGATGAGATGTTATATGCTATGATGTTCTATTGCTGTCTGTCTGGAAGTAGTCCTTGCACTCTTGTTCAAACACTCGGAAACCCATTGCATTTGGCTGAGAAATGGTAAAAAAGGATGACCCAGAGGATGGGAATCTTTTCGAAAACGTTTTTTCTCCCAAAAGATAACAATAATTTGGTTTAGTTATGTAGGATTATAATGTTGAATGGCGGCCAAACAAAATACTCGTCCTTTGGCCTCAGCTCTTGGCTCTGAATGTGTGTGTGTGTTTGTGTCCTAGTGAAAAAAGTGAAGGTAAAGTCATGTAAAAAGGTATATTCTGTGGGTATGGATATGGATGTTATCCTTTATGAATGTATGTGTAGAAGTGTATGTGTAAATACCTTTTATGATGAGTCTCTGCCACTGCCACCACCCTCCTTCCGTCCTTCTTCTCTCTTCTCAACTTCTCATGCACAAGCAAAGCACCAAAAACCAAAGGAAACCAAGGCAGCAGCAGAGAGGGGTTCATCTCCCCATATATACACCACTGCCACCACCACCACGGTAAATCTACCAAGAGTTTACCTATCTAATACACGCATATACACAAACACGGATGGAAACCTCGTACAACTTGTTCACAAATTATGAAAAGGATTAGCTAGGATGGATGATGGCATTTCCTGTTATTGCTCCCTGGTATAATGACGCTGCTGCTATGCAATGATGGGCTGCTTTGCGCTGAATTAATTTCTTCAAGGAAAATGTTTTCCCATCATTATATCATTAGGAGTTAGGAAGGTAAAGGATTCATACCTCATTCATTGACTTCTCAATGAGACCCCTTTTAGCTTTCTTAGACCCTTCAGGACCGTCATATAGTCCCAGGGCCATAAGAAATGGTCATCAGATTATGTCATTTGTTCAGAAATGTACCAAAAGTATCAATGGATTGTGTAATAACTCAGACAGACTTATGAGAAGATGAGTCTGCGGAAGCGGAGCGTAAAATTAAGTAAAGTAAATTTAGACCCCTTGAAAATTTAGGGTCTGATCTGAGGACTACTGATCTGACGGACTGACTCACAGCGTCACAGCTCAAGATAATCAAGTTTTAGCAATGAATTATGCAGGCAGATACGATTTACTATTAATCCCAACTCACTGCTAAAAATGTCTCATACATATATCCAGTTCCTTTTCATCAAAATGTGCATAATTTTTCCAGAAGAGTTTCCCTGGATCCTGGTGAAAAGGATTATTAGAATGGGTAGGGGGGATTTGTTAGAAATGTTACGTATGGTTTGTGAACAGCAAAGGGTTGCAGAATCTAGCTCTCTAAAAGCTCTTCTACTACTAGAAAGATGACATGATACAATCAAGTTATAGAAGAAGCAATGGTTTAAAGCTGGTTGGTTTAGTAGTAGTGGCTGCTCCTAAGCAATTCAATAGGAAGGAGAGCACAACAAAAAGGGCCAAAAGACAGATTGAAGAGGAAGAGGGCTAGGGCATAAGAGAGAGGCAGGCAGTAGGAGAACCTGTGACTAGGGCTTGAGGTATGACGAAGAGGCAAAGACGACCACCACTGCCACTACTGCTGCGTCCCTCCGACGAGTCCATCCTCATCCCCAGGTTGTTGATCTGCTCGCTCATTCACTCTTTCACATTGAGTGTCGGTCGTCAGGACTCGGCTAAATATTTCTCTCACCAAATCACTTCCCCTTCTATTTCTAACACTTCTTCCTACCATTTATATTCCATTTATATTCTTATGAAATGAAACCCTATGGCCCTGCTATCCCTTTCCTTTCCTCTTCTACATAAATCCTCTCCTTTCATAGCACTACTACTTCAAAAAAATTCATCCCTCTTTCTCTTCTTCCTTTCCCTTACATAATAGTTGTGTTTCCTCACGCATAGGTGACATTATTCACTCTTAACATGTCTATCAAATAAGGGAGATAGGATGGAACGCAACGCTTCCACCCACACGTTGCTACTTATGTTACAGGAATGTTTATGTCTTCTTGACAGGAAGTTGGAAGAAATCATATCAAGTCAATCCATTATTAGTTAAACTCTCTTTTCTAATATTTATTCTCTCTTTCATATTTCTCTAACCCTTGCTTTTAATTTATGCAAAAATCCAATAAATTTTACAAAATAGGTGTGGCCTTGAATGCAGGGAATTGGGTATTTAAACAATTCTGAGACATTTCTGGAAAAGTGATATTTATTCCATAGCTTGATTAAGTACCAAAAGGGTAAATTTCTAATTTGTTGATGATGATGACCCACTTATGAGATGCTCTTCTTTGTCATTTTTCATTTCAATTGTAAATGCATAGAAGATGGGGTTCCCGATTGAAAGCTGCTAAGGGTTTTATTTTGCTTCATGTTATGAATTTTACTCTGTGATATATACCTTTATAGTTGATACTGATGAGGGTGCAAAAGATCTAAGATCTAAATGCTGTAGTAGATCATTTAATGTAGAGTTGATTAAGACAGAATGAAAATGTGAAATGGGTAACCTCCTAAAAGTAAAAGGCCTCAGTATTATGGTTTATTTCATTTTCATTGTTCATCATTATTATCATTATGGTCGAAATTTAAATGCAATTGGAAGCAATGCATATTTCGTAGTCAATAAAACTGCATACAAAATGGTTTTTGCTCAAAATGATATGAGATTGAAATACGTATGAAAAATTATCAAAAATCTGTGATACTAAACAAAGAATAAATATATGCAAATTAAAGTACTAGGAAATGGCACTAACTAGTAACTAGGTGGAGGTGGAATAATGAAGTTCTTAACTATAATTTTGATTTCGTCGCGTTGCTGCATGCAAATAATCTACAATACAATCCAACCTAATAAAACTATCCCAATCCCAATCTTATAATCATGTAAAATCTTTAAAAATCATGTAAAATTGTCGTAGAGGTATAAGGTCTGTACTAAACCATTTTATTACAAAAACTCATTAAAATAATATTGAACACACATATTATTATTAAACACAGTCTCTGATAACCTTCGTAATTACATGAGAAAGTTATGTTTACCTCATCTTTGCTACTTTTGTATTCTATATATAAAGCCTTTCATTTATTGAATTCATTTCATTAGTCATTTTTCTTGAAGGTATAAGCAATAAGCTTTTAATTTTAATATATACACTTACTAGAAAGAACAATGGCAGTGGCATTCATTAGATTGCATTGGTGGCAATGACAATGTTACAGTTTTATTAGAGTTCACTCACAGTGATAATAGGAAAGGGGAATTTGCGCAATATAAAATGAATTGTTCCCATCAATCTCATCAGCAATTCAGCAAATGCTGGTGTATGTGAAATTATTTCCTCTGCACTTTTTGCACCTGCTGCACTCATCCTTCGCTACTTGGAAATTATCCCACCTGCACCTAAATATTATCAGTTGCGCTCGCACCTGTCATCCAAGTGATATAGTGCACGAGACATATTATGTAAACGCGTTTAATTATCATTCATGCGTTGATGCATTTAATGCATTGATAAGGAAAAACTTATATGCTTTTTATTTATTTGTCCTTTATGATTCAATGCATTCATTTCATTCTCTACTTTAATCCACATCGTAGCATCTTAGCTTTACCATGAAGTGAATTTTAATCAGGTTCAACTTAATTAAAAGGATAGTTTATTAACAACGTGCTTTAATTCGACGAAATTTGTCCCATTGCATTAGTCAGTAGTTAAGAGTACACTGGATACAGGAGATTTTTGAGCGCTTTGAAAGACAGATTAAATTAATCTACCTCTACCGTTGAGCTGGCCCGATGCAAAAAACCGAGAATGTGTCTTAAAATAATTCATTGAGTATGTAAATATATTACAAATAATAAATGCGTCTGTTTCCTTCAAGGGTTAGATGATAATGAAATCATTGGCCCTGTTGAGATTCTTACTATAATTCTTTAGCCGGTCGACCGTGGGGTCGTTTCCACTTTATTTATGGATGGTATTAATTACTCATTATAATCCGACCCTCCTCCCCTGATTCTGATGTATGTACCCTCGGAATTGAAACTGACACAAGGAAGAAAACGATTAAATAAATCATCAAGGGTTTATTCGTAAATTGCTTAAGGTAAAAAATTATCTTTTTCAGACTCCGTGTCCCCTCTTACCACAAAACACCACCGTATTTAACGGTGGGTCATACATATGGAGCTACCCTCTCGCCCCACAAGCGTTTTTAAATTCGAATGTTTAATAATAAAGAACCCGGTTGAAAGACAAAGATAAAGGGCTTGGTTCTTAGAATATTCGCAACATTAAGTTACAGAATTAGAGGACACAATTGATGAACAACTCATAAATATAAATATGAGTTCAACCGTTCAATTAAATTAAGGTATGTTGATGGATGTAGCGGACCCGACCCCCTCGATCCCCTCGAGAAATCAGTTGGGAGGAGTGAACAACTCTAGCTGTAAAGTCTTAGAGAGCCCCAGAAGTATTAGGTACCGTTGTGTAGGGGAAGGCGCTAATATTAAATTCATCTACATTTTTACTTTATAGTAAAGAGTTATTTTCTTATTAATATTTATTAATATTTATTTATTTCGTGTCCCAGTTTATCTTTCCGTTGGCAGCTCTACCTTTTTAATCTGAAAATACTACTTAAAACGTTGACAATTTTAAAATATAGTTTTTCAGCATTAAATTCTGTTTAAAATTTGCATATCCAATGTGTATGCAAAATCGTGTTTTTATTCTTCATGTTTCAGGCTGAAGCCCGAGTTTTTTTTAATTACGGGCAACGGTGAACGGGGTACAAGGAAGCGTGACCAGCGAAATGAAAAGTACGAAGACTTTTTAAGTAGTTCGTTCAGTACACAGTCAGTTCGTTGTCTTGGCTCATAAACAGTCTTGTAGGACAATTGACTCTCATTTTGTCTAACACGAAATAGTGTGCTATTACCACTTACTTACGTCATACTTCACACTTTTCTTTTGTGTTTTGTATTTGAAGTGTACGCTGCTGTTGTGTGTAAGGTTGAAGGTGATAAGGTTGAAGGTGTTAGATACAAGATAAGATCTGATTGAAATTATTATGAAACTCATAGCCTAGCAAGGAAACTGATTGTAAATAGGTTGTGAAGTGAATGGAAGTCAGTTCACAGTTTTAAATGATCAAGTCATCGAAGTAGTGATAACTAATATTCAATATTGTGTTAGTAGTGCCTCTTTCTCGGTATCTGTGATTTAAGTAACATGTCTTCATCATCGAAACCGTCTGGAATTCGACAGCCTAGTGCTGTTAAACCACCAGTAGCTGCTGCTACGCCTTCAGCCAGTGGTGCAGGAACTACTGGAACTGCTGCTCAAACACCATCAGTCAGTCGCTGCAACTCCCACAACCACAGTATTATCTCGAATCCCGTCTTCAAATGCGAGTAAACGGAAGCCAGTAGCCACTGGAATTGTAGCTGCAGATGGTGCATCTGTTCTGGCAACACCTGTTTCTACGCAAGTATCTAAAGGTCAGTTGGATTTGGATCAAATGAATTCTGTGACTAGATAATATGTACCAGAGATTGGACGGAAGATATCCACTTGAACGGTGTCTTTAAT